>JAVHLU010000824.1:0-45208 GCA_036785755.1 Colletotrichum ledebouriae | reverse complement strand
AGTAGTAGGAATATATAGGGTTCCTATATTATTTTCCTTAACTAATAGAGGGTATAGGTTAAAATACCTATATAGTATTTCCCGAATTATGCTTGCGAACTAGGTGAATTTGTTATAGTCTTTTTGCGAAGGTGCTGCGGCGTAATTCCGAGCTCAAACGTATTCTAATACTTTCTAGCCCTTTTCTATAACGCCTTCTTAGGTATATCTATCTTATTATTACTATTTAGCGATATTAATAATCCCTTATCCTTAGGACTATAGTTAGAGTAATTACGCTATTTAATATTAGTATACTTATAACTAAAATAACTATAGCTTTACTAATCCTCTCTAAGCTCTATCTTCTTATCCCCCTTAAACGTCTTATTTACTACCTAGGTTATAAGTATAGCTTTTATCTTACTAATTATATAAGCCCTATCCTATAGATCGACTATAAGCGCCTTAACTAATCTAATAGCGCCTCGATAATGCTTTAATTATATAATATTAGTCCTCTACTCCTTAAATAAACGCTCGAATAGTATCTTTAATAGAGATAATACTACCTACTTATTAATATCTATATAATAATTTCTTAAACTTCGATATATATGTTATTAAATTGCTCTTTATAAGCTTTAGTATATATATCTAGTCTTATAATTAACCTTATGGTATAATACTAGCGCTAGTATTAGGATGGGATAAGATAGACTTGGCTGCGCAGCCTTCGAAAAAGCCCCTTTAGCGCACAGGCTTATTATAGGAAGACTATAGAGTAGAGCGTAGAGGAGAGGAGCGTAGCAGACTTTTTTATTATCTACAATTATTAGGATATAGACCTTAATAGTCCTATAACTCGTTTTCTAGTATTTCCTTAGCAAATCTACGCCGAATTTAAATTATCTCTTTTAATTAGATTTATAAATTATTTTATATATCTTTTAAGCCTACTTTTAATATTCTTACCTATTTATAAGTAAAGCTATATTATTTATTATCTTTCTAGTTCCTATTAGTTCTAGCCCTTTTTAATAGTACCTAGAGGCGGATTCTTTTGCTCTTTTTAATAGCCTTTATAAGCTTCTCAGAGAGTTAGGTACCTTCGCTATGTCCGTACGTCCCTACTATTAACATATATATATATATATATAATTAATTTACTTTAAATATAATAATAGCTTCAAAAGTCTATAAATAACGAATAATAACGATATAAATAACAATAAAACGTAGTTCAAAAGAGAGGAAGATATTTATAGACCTATCTTAGTTCTAAGGGAATAGTAATAGCTATGCTTTCTTATAGAATTAAAGTAGGAATAATATAAACCCTAAAATCCTCCCTTTCTCTCTTTTTATACTATTAGTAGGTTTTAGCGAGCGTATTTCTTTCCTTACCCCCTTATATATTATTATAACTACTATTATTTAACTAGCGAGTTATAGCTAACGTAGATAAAATAGCTATAAATAATACTAATATAGAGATTAGTAGTCTTACTAAGCTAATGAATATAGCGAGATAAGCTAAATTAGTAACTAGAGACTAATAAACCCCTTATTATTATAGCCCTAAGTACTAAGAGCAACGTATTAACTTTTAAGAGATATTAATATAATAAAGTTACGAATTCTTCTAAGATAAGAGCGTTATTAGGAAGACCTTTTTATATTAAGTAATAAGACTTAAATAGATTCATAAGAGCCTAGAGTAATAGAGCGAGGTCGCTAGACCTTTCTTATATTTATTTAGTTATTTAATTTATACTATTTCCTTTTTTATTTTATTTTAAGAAAAGTTATAATAACTTACTTTATCTTTCTATTTAGAAGGTATTATAATAATAACTTTACTTTATTAACTAGAAGACTCTATTACTTTAACTATATAATATTAACTTTAATATTTATAGACCTATAAGTATTATATCTTCTTCTTCCTTAGCTAACTTAGATACTAGATCTTCTTTTAATAAGGGGAAATAGCCTAAAGAGAGATTTATAAGAGCTTTATTTAGCGAGATATTACCTCGTGCTATAAGATAGCTAGCCTCTAATAATAATATAGATAGGTTTATAAATCCTACCTTAGGGATAGGAATAACGCCCTTAAGTACTCTACGTTCCCCTAAAAGAAGTTATACTAATCGGGATCTTATAGCCCTTACTAATCTCCTTATAAGACGCCCTATGATTGTAATAATAACTCCCTATTTAACTAGAGCGCCTAAGTTTATTAGTACTAATTTCTTAGAATTCATTACTAACTATAAGAGCCTTTTAAAACTTTACTATAAGACTAATAATAATATAAAGAACGAGGTCTATATATAGATAGCTCTAGTAACTATTAAAATATAGTAAAATCCTATATTAATAAAGCTAAGACTTAGAAGGAAGCTAAGGAAGAACTTCTATACTAGTTCGGATTTATAGACCTAAAGTCCTATCAGGACCCTAATAAGGACCTTTAGAACCTAGTTATAGGATCTTATATCGAGGATAATAACCCTTCCTAGGTTATAGTATTAATTACTATTATTTAATAGCTTTAATAGAGAGCTATCTAGTATAGAGACCTAGAACTTACTAACGCTAAGCTTATTTATATTACTTATTACTACTTTTTAAAGAGAGCTATAAGAGCTATAGCTTAAAGTCTTAGCTACTAGCTTATTAAGGTTATTTTAAAGTAATAGGTTATAATAGAAGACGCTCTAATTAAATAGTTTATTACCCGCTAGGAACTTAAGTAGTTATCTACCTTTATTAAGCCTAAACTAATAATAACGCTTTAAGTCCTTATAAAGATAATTCTAACGAGGTAGAGGGCTAAAGCTAAGGAACCCTCTATAGCCTAAACTACTAGCTTAATTATTAACTCTCTTATAGAGAACTTTAGGACCCTAAATATTAATAAGGCTAAGTATAAGAAAGATATCTTAACTCTTATTAAGAAGGTTACTAGCTAAAGAGATAATACTTTTAATCTAAATACTATAAAAGCTACTAAACCTTATAAATAATAGTCTTAGGATTATTTATAGACTTAATACTAATAATAATAATACTTTTACCTATAAGCTAGATATAGAGACTACTAAGAAAAATACTAGTAATACTAGGGATTTAGAAGAGGTAGAGTAAGAGGAGGCTATAGAGGCTTCTAATAAGATAGATTACTATAGTATATACCTTTCTAGGCTATAGGGGCCTGCTAGTTTTATAGCGCTATTAACTATATCGTTATTAGCTATATTAAGTATCTTAAGGCTAGCTAGAATATAGTCTACTACTATCTATCGCCCTATTACTTTATTAGTACCCTAGACATTAGTACTAAGGTTAAGGTAGGTATTATTAATAAAGGCTATAACTATTAATTAACTAAGAGCTAGATAATTCTAAAGTATATCCTAATTAATGAGAATACCTTTATATACTATATAGTTACTATAAGTAAGTTAGTAGAAACGTAGTAGCTAAAGCTTCTAGAGGAGGTTACGAGAGCTATTAATTATAATAAGATACGCCCTAAACTATCTATAAGCTTTACGAATTTATTAAAGGATACTATATAATTATATAACTTTATAAATATAACGTCTTTTAGCTTTAAGCTAAAGAACTACTATATTAACCTAGTAGAAGATATTACTACTATAAGAATAGGGAAAGCTAGAGGTTATTATATAGAACCTTATAATACTCGTTATTACTAGTCTCCCTAGATAATAAACCTACTTATAATTTAAGACCCTCTTATTTAAATTACTTAGAGAGTTATAAAGCTACTTGATAATAAGGAAGAAGCTAGAAATACTATATAATTAGATACCCCTAAGGAATAAGTTAAGTAGTAGAAGTAGAATAAATATAATAAGCCTCGGATTTAATATAGTAATTTATAAACTAGCTACGCTCTTACCCTTAAGCTATATAGTAAGAGAGTAAATAAGAAGGTAGCTATCCCTAAAGCCTTCTTTTATTAGAACTAGCCTAATTAAAATAGAACGGTTTATAATATTATTAAAATTATAATTAATAAGTATAAGGATAGATATAACCTAAAGGTATAAGAGGTTTTTATTCCTACTAATATAACGCTTCTAGATTAATTTAATAAGATAGGAGTTACTAATAGGGAGCTATAGGAATAAATAGATTAATAGAATAATAATAAGAACTATTCTAAAGGCTAAGCGACTTTAGTAGCTATTTCTATAGACTTACCTAAGTATTTATAAACTAAGGTAATTTAATTTAACTACTATATAATTAATCCTATCTTTAAAATAGGTACTATAATAGAAGATTAGGATTTTATATTACTTCTACTACTAAGATATATTACTATCCTAGACTTTGTTATAACCTACTAGTAGATTACTATTACCCTTTATAGCCCTGCGAATATACTAATTAAAGGGATTATAAATAGTAGCTCCGCTATTAACCTTATTAGTAAAAGTTATATTAAGCGCCTAGACTTATATAGTAATATAATTAAGATAAGTATAGGGATCCGTAGGATTACTAATAGAGAGCAGAGGATCTAAACCATAAGCGTAATTATAAATAATATTTATATTAGTAGTAATTAGATTTAAGATATTAGCTTTTTTATTTTCCCTAAAACTACTTATAATAAGGACCTAGTACTAAGAGCTCCTTTTATCCTAAAGACTTAAATAATACTAGATTATATATAGAACTAGATTATTAGAGTTATTTAGTCTAGTAATATTAAGATTAATATCCTATTATCTTTCTATATAAGAGCCTTAACTACTCGCTTCTTAGAGATTATTACTAAGATAGATTATTTTATTTCTTCTTAATATTAATATACCCTCTTATCTCCTATAAAGGAGGGGAAATAAAGGCTATTACTAATAGACATAATATAATAATAAGCTTAGACTTTATAAGAGATAATGAGTAAGTTAGTAATACTAAGGATAAGGAAGAGCTAGATATAATACTAGGGAGTATAAGGGTATACTAGGATATTAAAGCAATTTAATAAACTTTTAAAAGCTCTTATAACCTACTAGATAAAGTTAAGTAAGAATTAGACCTAGATAAGTAAGTTATAACTATTCTTAAAGAGTTTAGATTAATGTTTAATAAAGTCCTAGAGATTATAATCTATAACGAAGTTACCCCTAAGCTTAATAAGATCTATAAAGCGATTATAAGTATAGGGTTTATAGTAGGATATAATAGGTATAGTATTAATTATTAATATTATATTCGCAGACCTAGCAAAAGAATATTAAAGAGGGAAGTACCTAGGAGGAAGTATAAGTTAGTATATTAGAAAGGTATTAAAGTTATTATAGCTATAGATACTACTTCCTCTTATAATATCTATAAACCTATACTAATAATACCTATATTACTAATAGAAGATATTAATACGATATATAAGATAAAAGATAAGAAGATTTAACTTATTAATTATACTATATTAGATAGTCTAACTCTAAATAGAGACCGAGAGTAGAAGTTAAAGGTATAAGTAAGGGCTAAGGAGAATATAATACTAGATCCTAGCGCCCTATTCATAGGCCTAGTTATACTAAAGGTTTTAGCTATTAAGTAAGGAATAAGGCTTATAAGAGCATAATAAGAAGCTATTTTAAAAACTATTAATTATCTATAGCCTAAACAAAAGAAGCTCCTTTTAGCTATTCTTATAATAACAGAGAAGGCTTTAGCCTAGGAATTCGAGTATTATAGCTCTATATACCTTTCTATTATACCTCTATAGATAATTTAAATAATACTATATAAGGCGTAGTAAGTAAAAGGAATCCTAATATTAAGAGGACTAGAGTATAATATTATTATAAGTTTAAAAGATAGACTAAAGAATTAAATCCTTAAGTAAAATTATATAGCTTATTATAATCTAGTCTTCCTTATATAAATAAAATATAAAGATAAGGCTTATTAACTTAGTAACTAAGATAAATATAGTTATAGTACGAGACGTAGTACTACCCCCTTTAGTAGACGACCTTTTAGAAGACTTCGCTATATATTAACTATTATCGCTACTAGACTTCTTCTTAGGATATAACTAAGTCCCCTTAGACACTATAAGTAGAGACTTAATAACGTTTATATTACTTATTAGATTACTATAGACATATACGTTACCTTAAGGAGTAATAAACCTACTATTAAAAGAGTATTTCTATAATATAATAAAGAAGAGATTAAGTCTTATCTAAGGACTTATAGATTTATCTTAAAGTATTTATAAAATATTAATAAGGTCCTAGTTAATTTAGAGCTTATAGAGTATATAGTAGTCGTAGTTAAGTTATAATAAGCCTAGGAAGTATAATAATTATAAGCTATATTTATAATACTAATAGGTATTATCTAGAGGAAGCGAAAATAGTTAAGATCTATAAATAGGCTACTTATACTAATTTAATAGAGTTAAAAGCTTTCCTTAGGATTATAGCGTTCTATAGATCCTAGGTAAAGGACTACTCTATTATTATAAAGCTACTTACTAACTTACTTAAGAAAGATACCTTATTTAACTAAGAGGAGAAGTAGTAAATAGCTATAAATACCTTAAAGATAATACTTATAAGGGCCCTCATCCTTATTACTATTAATTATAGCCCTAAAGGAGGAGATATCTACCTTATAGTTAATACTAGTAATATAAGATAGGGTAGAGTCCTAGGATAATTTATTAATAACTAGCGCGTAGTCTCTTACTTTAAGAGTAATACTTAGTTAGGCCTAGAGCTATTATATAATATTAAGAAGAAGGAATTATATAGTATTCTAAAGGCTTTAAAGAGGGTATAAAACTATTTATATAAATAATACTTTATCCTAGAGATAGACGCTTAGATATTAGTTATATAACTTAATAGAGTAGCTATAGACCTCCTAGGAGCCCTTATTATTCGCTAGATTATATAAATTTAAATATTTAACTTTAAAGTATAATATATTTATAATACTTAGAATATAGTAGTAGATAGCTTATTATAAAAACCCGGGGACCTTCTAATATTATTAATAAAGAAGCTAAGGGGGAGATTAACTCTTAGATTAATTTATAGATCTTCTTTATAGATATAGAAGCTAGCTCCTTCTTTAATTAAGCTTAATACTATAATAATAAGTAATATATAGAGGAGGTCCTAGTAGGAAATATAGAGGTTATTAGTAATATAATAAATATCTTAGATATACTTCTTAATAATTTATAGACCTATTTAGTATATTCTTAATATATCGCTTTTTATTTAATAGTATAAAGATACCCTCTAGGAATTTAATTAGTAAGGTATTATAACTTCAAGACTAGAGTATTAGATTATTATATTTATAACTACTTACTTTTTACTAGACTAATAAATTAAAAGCTAATATTATAATAAGTTATTAATAATCCTAAGTAGCGGAAGAAACTAATTATAAAAGCTTATAAAGAGAGTAGTTATTAAGATAAGTAAGCTATAGCTAGAAGACTATCTAATCGCTATATCTAGGCTAGTATATATATAGAGATTAGCAAATCCCTAAAGAGTTACCCTAATTACTAAAAGAGGAGAGCTTAATATATAGATAATATAAGAACTCTTAGGTTACGCAATCGTTGATAACGTAATCAATAGCTCAAAAGGGAAATAATAAGTATAAATAAGTTAATATTGAAGTATCTACCTTCTAAGTAAAAGGGAGTATTCTAGAGAGGGAGAGGCGAGTTATTTATACTTAAGGCTTGGTTTCTGGATCCTTCTATAGCTGCGTAAGCTGCTTGCTAAGCTACCCCACTTATCTTCTTATTTAGGTTATTTATTAAGTAATTCGGTAACCTAAATCCCTTTTAGGTTTAACCTTAACTTAGGTAGTAAATACTAGCAGTTTCCACAGCTTTCTAGAGGCTTCTTCTAATAGTATACACAGTATTAATAATACTGTAATACACTGTATTACGTAATCAACCTCTATTATATAGCCTCTATATTTTTATATATTTTTATTATAGAGCTTTATAGTATATCTCTTATAAGAACCTGTAGCTCCCTAAAGGGATTACCCTTTATAAGGATCTTATTAGATATATAGAGAGTAAGTAAGTAGTATCTCGTTAAGGTAAGGGTTCTATTAATAAGATAGCTTAAAGCTTACGAGCTTAAGAGAGCGACTTTAGCTAAGATCGCTAAGTTTATCTAAGAAGATATTATTTACTACTATAGGCTATATAGCGAACTCGTTATTAATAGAGGCCTAGAGAATAGGGATATTATTATTAAGTTTAATAAGAAATATAGCATAAGGAGGGGCCTCTAGCCACTGCATAGTGATTTTACCTGCTTAAGTGCAATAGACCTTCTAACTCCGCGCCTCCTAACAATACATAGCCTTCGGTCACGTGATCCCTAATAACCTCCTAAGTTACTAACCACCTTTCCTAACCATAGCTATACTTATATATACCCGTTATACTAGATAGCCTCACGATCTTTAACTTTATATTAATAATAATATAGTTTTTAATTATTTAATAGACTATAAAACTATCGACTTATCCTCTCGCGCACTACCCGCGCCGCTATTAAATACTACCTCTATCACCGCTTCGTCCGCTAGAACTATGCCGTTATTAGCAATACTCTCTCTATGTTAAAGCAGTTAGCGCAAGCCGTACTCACTAATAAGCCCTAATAGGCCTAGGCTGCCTAGGCTACCTCTACCTTAGTAATATAGAGGACCTGCTCGAAGAAGGGCTACTCTATAGGGTATATAATAACCCGCCGAACTTCTACTACTAAGTTTACTTACTTAGCTCTAATATTATTATATCTTATAGAGTCCCCTATAAGGGTATTAAGGTAAGCCCTTTTAAGGGCTATATTAATAATACGCTCTCTATATATAGCGGAGTAGTTAATAAAGGAGTAGGTTTTATTAATTATATTAAGGCAAAACTCTCTAGCAATCCCCTCTATATTATTTATACTAAAGGGTATATCTTACTTAGGCTTAGTTAATTTATTTATAGGGTCTAGTACTAATATAGTTGAGGATTTATTCTAGGTTATAGGGATAAGGAGAGAAGAGGGAGAGGTATAAGGCCCGTTCCGCTGACTCGAAGCCAAAGATTTTGGCTACCCTGTTTATAAACTAATTAAGTATTTATACTTTAACTAGCTTTAGCCCTTTCTATCTTTTATATAGATTTAAACCTATTACTCCTATTAAAACCCTAGTACTAACCTAGAGGGTTCTTAATTAGGATTTAGTAAAAATAAAAGAAGAGAAGGTTTAAATATATCTATAAGCTTTCTTATAACTTAATAAGGATAGAAAATAAGCTAAAAGGATAATTAATAGTTAATATAAGAAAACTATAGAATATTATAATAGTTAATATAAGAGGACTATAAGAAGGAGAGGCTAGAGGTAGGTAATTTAGTACTAGTATTAAATATTAAGGGTTCTATTAATAAATTATCTATTAAAAAGCTTAACTACTAATAGTAAAGCCCCTTCTATATCCTATTATAAGCTCTAAACGCTCTATTATATTAATTAGTAATATTAGTAAGTAATAAGATTACTAGAAATATAATTAAGAGGAACTAACTTTATAAATTTATTTAAGCTCCTAAAGGGTATTAAGAAGTAAGTAATTTAGAAATTTATAGATCTAATTTAGAAAGAAACCTAGTAAAAGTCTTTTCTATACTAGGGAATAAAGAGTATAATAATTATATACCTAAGGAAGAGGAAAAAGAACTTATAATACCTAGGGAAAGAAATTAGAAGAAGGAGGAGGATTTATTATAATTAGTAGTATAATTAATATAATATTTAAAGGATTTAAAGAAAGTAATTAAAGCTTTAAAAGCTAAATAATAGCTGGTTATTAAGATTTCTAAGATAATAAAGGAGAAAGAGAAGGAGTATATTAAGCTAGAGTATTTAAGAGATATATAAGGTTTCTCTTATTATAACCTATTTTAATTAATAATTTATAACCCTAGTTTTATTTTCCCTTCTTTTTATCTCTTAGTTTAAAGGTTTTAGATTCTAGAGATAATATTCCTAAACTTTGGGGATAAGAGTAAGAGATAATATTAGTAACTCCCTACTTATTTAAAATATACCTCCTTATTACTATTTAATATAATAATAGCCTAGATAACTTTAATATCTATTAGTAGTTATAATAAGGTTATTAAGCTTAGGAAAGTATAATATCCTTAACCTTCTAGTAGTAATACTAAAGGGCCCCCCTTACTAAGCAAATATAAGATTAATAACCTAAAGATAAGAGAGAAGAAGAGAAGGGGAAAGAGGGTATTAAAACCGCTATTATTAGCCCCTAGGGGGCTATTAGTAGACCCTTCTCACCCCCCCCCCCCCTTCTCCTAGAAAGGATTATTACTAATATTAGATTACTTATTACTAAAGAGAAAGAGAAGAATATTTATAAAAAGGATTATATTAATTTTATACTTAGATATACTTTAATATTAGCTTTTTAGACTTATTTATATATTATTTGCCTCGACTTCTTCTTAAAACCTAACTAGCTTCTTATTCTCTTTTTCTTTTTACCCCCCCTTTATATATTATATAAATATATCTAGAAATCCAATTCTCCTACCTTAATTTATAATATAAAGCCTTAAGTAATTTATAAGTTCTATAAGGTTAAACTCTAGAAGTAGCTCTATTTTAAAATAGTAATAAGAGTATATAAACCTAGCTTTAGAGTAATATTCCTAGGCCTATTAATAGTATTTATTATAAAGGAGCGAGAAGTTAAACTTAGCTATAGCTATAACTATAATATCTATTAGAATTTAGGATTATAAGATCTCCTTACTATTAAGTTCTCTACTCCTCCTTAGCTTGTTATTATACTTAATCTTATACCTATAGCGCTTATAGATACTTAGATTATTATATAAGTAACTCTCTTAAGTTTTATAGAAGAAGTAATTAGTATAAGGAGTGCTTAGTATAAAGATATATTCGAAGTATAATTTATAAATATAAACGCTAGTTAGAGGGTTCCTGGTAGTATAAGCCTGCTCTTTATAATAGATATAGTATACTACGTTATAACTACCTTAGGATTAAATAAATAAGCTATATATAGCTATTATATACTAAAAGACCTTTATTTCTTATAAGCTAGCGAGGAAAATCATAGAGGTATAGATAAAGACTTAATAGTAGAAATCTCTAGACCCCTTAGTTACCCTAAATATTTATTTAAAGTCCTATTTACTAAGATAAGCTTTCTAGAAAGCTAGCCTTATTACCTTACTAGTTTTATTAGAGAATATCTATAATAAAAAGGCTATTTCTAAGTATTTATTACTAGGGATATTAAGCTAAAGCTAAGTAAGGCTTATACCTACTTAAGAGTTATAATTATTAGCTAGAAAGTATAGAGATAATAATAAGAAGAGAAGGAATACTTAAGGTTAGTTATTAGAGTATTAGATAAAAAGAGGTATATTATTTTTCTTTATTTTAGGTATAGGGATATTAGGACTAAGGATCTAGAGGGTTATTACTAATAGGAAATGATAAGAGCGAGGTTAATTAGTATTTTTAATACCTAAGATAAGGAAGGTATAGTTAGCTATAATAAGAAAATATAATTTATAAATAGAAGAGAGAGATTATAATAGAGGTAGATAAAGATTAGAGTAATTAAGTAAAAGTAGTTATTATAAGAGGGGAAGTTAATAATAGAGGATAGGGGAGGATATTTATTTAATTTATAACTATGCTATTCGTTTTAATAGCTACTACTAACTATTATTTCCTTTATTCTATCTCTATATATAACTACCCTAATTTATTATTCTATTTATTATAAGTTTTCTATCCTAAGTTCGTTTTACTTTATTAAAGCTAAGGAGGGTAAGGGAGGAGAGTTAATTATTCTTTCTATAAGTTACTAATAAATTACTATATTATTAAAGTAATTAATAGATATAAAAATATACTCCTAACCCCTTAAACCCTCCAGTCTCCCTCTCTCTTATATATATATTATTTACTTTTAAGCTTAATTTATTTATTAACTATATAATATTAATCGCTATATTATAGCTCTTTCCTTTCTTTAGATATTACCTCTACTTAGGTTTTTAATCTCTAAATTACTTATACTTACCTCTTATTAACTTTTCTCCTAATATATTATTATAGGGAAAGTTATCTTTTATATTAATAAAGTATTAGATATATATATCTAGGAGCTAAGATCCTTAAACCTTCCTACTCTTAAAATTAGGCTTTTAATAGAGCTTATACCTAATAAATTAAATATAAGTATATTTTAGGTATAGGGATAAAGTAATAGAGATATCGTAGGCTTTAGACCTCCTAATAAGCTTAGTTACTAGCCTTAGCTAATTAAATATAGTATACGCTCTCTACTTAGGAAGGATAATATCCCTAGTTAGATAAACCCTTTTAATATAATATTAAAATATATCCTTATTAAGCGTTAGAATAAGACCTTAGAAGTAGTAGAGAAAACGATTCGCCCTTTATACTTATAATTAGTTATAGCTAGTATATTTAATACTATTAGTATACTCGAATTAGTAACTCTAATATATACTAAGGATATCTTAGTAGTTACTTATTACCTTATAAAGCTTATTAAGCCTAGCTAACTACTCCGCTATAAGATAGTTAGAGGTATAGAAGACGATTTTAAAGATAGAGATATAAGGGATATTATAATTACTTAAATTAAAGCTAAGTCCCTTAATATACTCCTTATTTATCTATAAGCGCCTAAGTTTACTAAAGTAGTTATTATAGGTCTATTAATTAACTTATAAGATAGGAGATACTAGTTTTATAATAATTAGTAGTTAAAGAGAGGAGCTAAAGGATAACTATAAACTCTAATACTTATTACTATAAGCTTTCTATTAAGATATAAGGCTAAGGAAGTTTTAATAAGATACCTATACCTAATTAAACTTTAATATATAGACCCTCTACTATAAGCCTCTAGTCTATATTTTATTAATTAGCTTAGGTCCTTTATATAAATTAGAAGCCTAGTACTACTAAAGTAGCTTATTAAGATAGAATATTAAGCTAAGATTAATTATTTATTAATAGCTTTTGCTAGTAAAATACCTTCTAAAGGATACTAGACCTAACTAAGAGTAAATAGACTTCTATATAATTAATATTTTAAATTAAGAGATAAAGATATTAAGAAAAGGATAGCTTAAGAAGATATTAAATATTAAGTAGCTAAGTATACCCCTCGATTTATAGACCTAGAGGTTTCCTCTCTAGATAGGATAGATATTAACCTACTAGTACCTAAGGATACTAATTTATAAACTAGTCTAATAGTTCTTATTAATCTAGAAGAGTTAGATAGAGAGGAAGGATTATTAAAAAAGAAACTAAATATCTAGAATATAAGAAGAAGGAATAACTATAAGAAGTAGAAAAGGGATTATAACTTATAATAACTAGCTAACCTTATAAAGTATTTTAACTACCCTAGGTTTATAAAACTATTTATGGCCTCTGGCCACTGCATAGTGATTTTACCTGCTTAAGTACAACAGACCTTCTAACTCCGCGCCTCCTAATAATATATAGCCTTCGGTCACGTGATCCTTTCCTAACTATCGCCGCACTTATATATACCTATAGCCTCACGATCTTTAACTTTATATTAATAATAATATAGTTTTTAATTATTTAAACTACGAAACTATTGACTTTTCCTCTCGCGCACTACCCGTGCTACTAATACCGCTTCTATTATTACTTTATCCGCTAGAAGTTATTACTATCATTACTATGCTATCGTTAGTAACGCTCTCTCTATATTAAAGCAGTTAGCATAAGCCGTACTTACTAACCCTTAATAGGCCTAGGCTGCCTAGGCCGCCTCTGCCTTAGTAATATAGAGGACTGCTTAAAGAAGGGCTACTCTATAGGGTATATAATAACCCGCTAAACTTCTACTACTAAGTTTACTTACCTAGCTCTAATATTATTACGCCTTATAGAGTCCCCTATAAGGATATTAAAGTAAGCCCTCTTAAGGGTTATATTAATAATACGCTCTCTATATATAGCGGAGTAGTTAATAAAAGAGCGGGTTTTATTAATTATATTAAGGCTAAACTCTCTAGCGATCCCCTCTATATTATTTATACTAAAGGGCGTACCTCACTCGGGCTTAGCGTATTTATATATAGGGTCTAGTACTAATATAGTTAAGGGATAAGGATAAGAATAAGGGAGAGGTATAAAGCCCTACTTATAGTAGAGCTTCTTATACTTCTAGCTATAAGAACCTCTTAGGAAAGACCTCTCTAGTTAAGGAGTTACCTCTTATATAGTAGCATTTATAATACCTTTAGTACCTTACTAGAAGGTTAACCTTTTAGGTTAAGGAGTTATCTTATATAGTAGCTTTCGTAGTACCTTATTAGAAAGTTTAGCGAGGGCGTTTCTAGGCTATAAGAGCCTTAGTAGCCCGTTCGGCTCTAATATAATTAGCCCTAGTGCGGCGCGCGTCCGACTTTATACGAGGGTTTACTTATAAGTAGTAGGAATATATAGGGTTCCTATATTATTTTCCTTAACTAGTAGAGGGTATAGGTTAAATACCTATATAGTATTTCACGAATTATACCTGCGAACTAGGTAAATTTGTTATAGTCTTTTTGCGAAGGGGCTGCGGCGTAATTCCGAGCTCAATAAAACTATTTATATTACCCTACTTAGCCCCTACTACCCTAAGAGATATTATATTTAACGCTACTAATACCTTAGTAGTATTTAATAATATAAGACCTAAAAGGAACCCTATACTAAATATAGATAAGCCTATACTAATAGTCCTATAATATATATAATAAAGCTAAAAATCTATAAATTACTTAATAACTTAATATAGGAGAGGGTTACTTATTATAACTTTAGCTTAGGTAGAATATTTATTAAACTTCTATAATATATAAGGGAAGCTTATAAGATAAGAAGATATAGATAATTTAGAGGTTATAGCCCTTTTTAGGTTTATAATTAAGGGCTACCCTCGTAGTATCTATACTCTAATCTACGAATTAGCCTAGTAACCTAGGAAAGAGATTAATAAGGCTTCTATAGAGCTTAAAAGGGTAGAAATAAAAAATCCTTAGGATATTACTAGGGCCTTCTTTCTACTAAACTATAATAATTACTACTAGGCTGCGATCTTTATAGACTAGTTAACTAGCTACTACTTCTATTATAACTCTATATAGTACTAGAATAGTAATTAGCGCTTCGTTAAGGCTATATAGGACCTTACTATATAGTATTATAAGATAGGAGCCCCTTAATAACTCTAAAGGCTCCTATTAATTAATACCTATATAGTTAATTTAGCTTAATAAAGGGATAGATTTATATATAGCCTCTAGTATATTAAATAGGCTAGAGCTCTAATTAAAGAAGGATTTCTATTACTACGTTTTAGTAATATAACCTTAAGTCATTATATATTATTTACTAACTCTAAGATCCCCTTAGTTAGCTAATATATATCTATAATTACTACGGAGTTCTATAACTTAACTTTTAATAGTAGCATAGCTCTACAAGATACCCTATTAAACTAAGAAGACTTTAAGAAAGCGCCTTTCTTCCCTCTATACCCTCCTACTCCTTTACTTATAGATAATAATATAATAGACTTTAGAAATAATAATAATATTACGCTATCCCTTATAGCAGATATTCCTTAACTTATTTATTAATTATTAATATTATGTAGATCCTTTTAATTTAAAATACTAGATAATAAGCTCAAATTCTTTAGATATTAGCTTTAGTTATAAGTCTTATAGACGCTAAGTTATAGTATAACTATTAAGCTACGCCTACGAACTATACTTATAGATATACTATTATATCCTAAGCGACCTAATCCTTTAAATAAATATAACTATAGTTATATAGACTATATCTAGTAGAGGGTTAACTAGTAGGATTAGATCGAATAGAATACGCCTAAGGGAGTATATTATTATAACTTCTTACGCTTAGTATAGTAAGGTAGGTAGTTTTAGCTATACTAAGGATTAAAATAGGATAAAAAGTATTATAAAGAGGAAGAAGTAATAAAGCTATTATTAAGATATAACTTATAATAGAAGATAGTTAAACCTAAGGGACCTTTTTAATAATAAGATCGCCCTCCTAGAAGATATTATTAATAGAATAGATCTATAAATAGGGGTTATTTACTATTTCTATAAAGTAATTTCCTTTATTTTTTAAGACTCTCTTCTATAATATTATAAAGAGTCTTAAGGGGATAATTAGAATAGGATAAGATAGACTTAGCTATATAGCCTTTAAAAAAGCCCCCTTAGTACATAGGCTTATTATAAGAAGACTATAGAGTAGAGCATAGAGGAGAGGAGTATAGCGGACTTTATTATTATTTATAATTATTAGGATATAGACCTTAATAATCTTATACCTCGTTTTCTAGTATTTTCTTAGTAAATCTACGCCTAATTTAAATTATCTCTTTTAATTAGATCTACGAATTATTTTATATATCCTTTAAGCTTACTCTTAATATTCTTATCTATTTATAGGTAGAGCTATATTATTTGTTGTCTTTCTGGTTCCTATCGGTTCTAGCCCTTTCTAGTAGATATTTATAAAAGAGTCTCTTATATCTTAGGGCTACTTTAAATATATATTATAAGTAATAATAGTCTTTCTATAAGATTATTATACATCTTAGCTATTATATAGAGATCCTCTATATAAGTTAAGTTATCCCGAAGAATAACCCTATATATTATAAGTACTATTCATACTTATATCAACTATATAATCTAATTTATAGATCCCTTTAAGTAATAATTCTTTAGGAACTTTATCTAGAAATCCTTAAAGTAATCTATACCTAGGTTAGGTATAGTAGTAAGCGCCCTAGTAACTAGTAGAGCGTTTATTATTATAATATCTAACTAGCTTAGTACTTCTTATACTCTAAAGTATAAATAGGCTAAGCTTATTAGAGTACCTATTAGTAGTAGTATTATTAGAGATAAAGTATCTCTATTACTATTACTAACTATAAGTAGTGCTAGGGTTATTCTATATCTTTCTTTTAATTATACCTAAAGAATGTTATACTCCTTAAGCTTCTTTTACTAAGCTAACTTTAGCTTTATAATCTTATACTAAGGATCTATAATAGCTTTATTTTAAGGCCTTATTACCTCTATATCCTATAGCGTAGTTATTATAACTATACGTAACTCTCTAGGCTTCTTAGAAATATATCAAGTTTATATAATATATATATTATATTAGATACTTATATACAAGTAGTTTTACTATTCTCATAACTAATATAATAAGTAATTTAGATTTATAAAGTCGTATTAATTATATTACTATATCATAATAAGGATCCTATATATAGTTAAGGGTTAGAAACTAGGGTTAAAAAATTATATTAATTATAGTTATATAAGCGAAGCTATCCTTATACCTAATTAAAGTACGCCCCGTGCTCCTATTATATGCTTCTATATACTATTAAGCCCTCGCACTGCGCATAACGCCTCTAACCCGCATACAGCCTAATATTACGCCGCGCGCAGCCCGCCTATTGCAATATAGCGCCGTTTATAGTCGTAACATCCTATAGCAAGCTCACGTTCATAATAACAAGGATCCTATACGCAGTTAGGGGTTAGAAACCGGGGTCAAACGAGCCTATCGATTATAGTTACACGAGCGAAGCTATCCTTATACCTATTTATAGTACGACTAGCGCTCTTATTATATATATTATATTCAAATAAGCCCTTATATCGCGTTTAACGCCTCTAACCCGCATATAGCCTAAGATTACGCTACGCTTAGCCTGCTTACTATAATATAGCGCTATTTATAGTTATAATACTCCTCCTTGCTAAGAGCCTAGTTTTATTAAGCTTGAACTACTTTAGTATACTTCTCTATAGTATTACTAGCCCTAAATAGCTTTATACTACTCTTCTTATAGAGTTATCTAAAGATTATCCTTTTAAATAGCTTTTTAAGTAAGTTACCTATATTATCTACTAATAATATATATTTAGAGTTAACCTTACCCTACTTAGCAACCTCTCGCGCGAAATAATTATAAACCTATATATACTTTGCATAGTTATTTATAGACTCCCCTTTTATAAGTATAATTACTCTTATATTATCTACTTATATATAAAGGGGCCCTCTAAGATCTATACTAAGTTCGCCTAGGAAGTTATATATTTAAAGCGCTTCTAAAGCTATAAATAATACTATATAATATTTAGCCTCTATAGACGACCTAGAGACTATTATCTATTATTAGGACCTCTATAAGATTAGCTTATTAGCTATAAAGAATACCTAACCCGTCGTTAAACGCGCTATATCCTTATAACTAGCGTAGTTGCTATTAATATAGCTATAGAGACCCTATTTATTTAGGTCTCTATTACTACGTTCGTTATTATAACTTATCGCTAAGGAGGGGTTTATACTAATATATTATATTAAGCGCTCTACGCCTTTCCTATACTATTTATTTAAATAATACGAAAACTATACCTATAGTCCTATACTAAAAGAGAGATCTAGCTACGTTATAAGCGCTCTAAAGCTAACTTTACTACGTACTCTCTAGTACTATAATTAGAGTTCTAGGTCTAGTATAGTAGCTACGTTAGGTACTATAAAGTTAAGCGCCCCTATATTCATAGGTATAAACCTAACATTTGCTCTAAACTCCTTTACTATATCTATTAAGTATATCTCTTAACTAATAACAGTCTTCTAATATTCCTTATTAAAGGTAAGTTATATACTGAGGAAGTTATTAAGCACCCCGAGGTTATTAACCTCGATCTTATTACTTATACGCTTATAGCGCTAAGAGCTGCTTCTAGTCTATATATTAGGATATTATTAATATATATAGCTATTATAACGTTAAGAGTCTTATTATAATAAGTCGCGTCGTCCGAACGTAGTAGTATAAACCCCGCTTGTTAAAGGATCTCTTGTAGTTTCTTCTACTACTACCTCCTACCTTACTATAACCTATATAGAGCCCTATAGAGTCTAATAACCTATTCCTAATCTACTTTATACCTATATGAAGCTACTAACTTAGTATATTATAGGTTTATAAAGAACTCTTTAATTAATAGGAAAGGTATTATATATACTGCTTCCTCTAGCTCTCTATTTAAGTACGTGCTCATAAAGTCCTATTATTATATAGGATATTTCTTCTATTACATATATACTAGTAGGATTTGCTATAATACTATTTAAGACGTTAAGGTATATATCTAAGTAAAGTCGTGCCTAGAGACTTATCAGAAGCCTCTTACTACGATCTACGCCTTATGCTTTACAAGCATACTATAAGCCTTCTTATACTTCTATACCTACTGAGCTAATAAGTAGAGGCATTTTAAAGCCTCCTTCTTATTAATAAACTATAAAACTCCCTTCTTAACTAAGGTATATATCTTATTAAACGCCGCCTCTACTTATAGCCTCTAGTTATTTATAAGTCCGTTCTACGCTTCTATAATAGTTATTAGGTCTAGTTAAGGCTATAGAGATACCTCTAGTTCATCTCTAAGGGGGTCTTAAGTAAAAGCTATAGTATAAGTATATACTATCTAGTTTTCCTCTAGAGAGTTAGTCTCTCTGATTTATAGATATACTCGCTATATCTACTCTATAATACTATATATATAGCGCTATAACTCCAGGCTTTAACTAGGTAGTAATATATATTAGTATTTAGCTAGCTCTATTACAAGTTTATAAAAAACGATATTAGAGCGGATAATAATCTTATCCCGCTCTAGTACCTATATCCTAAATACTTAGTCTCTATAATAACTAATAAGGATACTTTTCTTAGCCTGCGTAGCGATCTTCTCGCTTTTTACTTACACCTCTAGATTAATATAAGTAAGATGTATACTTCTAATAAACCTTAGCTAACTTATATTAAGTATATAATCTCCTCCTAGGGTTAATAACTTATTATAGAGCGCCTAAATAGGCGTCTTACTAGGTACTGTTATAATAAAAGAGTAGTTAATAATATAGACTACTACTATAAGTAGAAATCGCTATAGTTCTACTAGGACTTTGAGATTAATACTTAAAGCGCGCGCCTTATCTAGTATAATCTAGATCGCACGCTCTATAATACTATTCTATTTATATATATATATATAGTAGTAAAGACTCTACTTTTATCCTATTATCCTGGCCTCTGGCCACTGCATAGTGATTTTACCTGCTCAAGTGCAACAGACCTTCTAACTCCGCGCCTCCTGACAATATATAGCCTTCGGTCACGTGATCGTAACCTGATAACCTCCTAAGTTGCCGACCACCTCTCCTAACCACAGCCGCACTTATACGTGCCCTACTAGATAGCCTCACGATCTTTAACTTTATATCGATAATAACGTGGTTTTTAATTATTTAATAGACTATAAAACTATTAACTTTTCCTCTCGCGCACTACCCGCGCTGCTAATACCGCCTCTATCACTACTTCGTCTGCTAGTCCTCTTATTCAATTAGGTTAGCTAACGCCTTCGTAGCTATACTATTATTAGCAACGCTCTCTCTATATTATAGTTAGTATAAGCTATACTTACCGACGTTCGCCTAGGCTACCTAGGCTACCTCTACCTTAGTAATATAGAGGACCTACTCAAAAAAGGGCTACTCTATAGGGTATATAATAACCTACTAAACTTCTACTACTAAGTTTACTTACTTAGCTCTAATACTATTATACCTTATAGAGTCCCCTATAGGGGTATTAAGGTAAGCCCTCTTAAGGGCTATACTAATAATATACTCTCTATATATAATAGAGTAGTTAATAAAAGAGCGGGTTTTATCGATCGTATCGAGGCTAAACTCTCTAGTAATCCCCTCTATATTATTTATACTAAAGGGCGTGCCTCGCTTAGGCTTAGCGTATTTATATATAGGGTCTAGTATTAATATAGTTAAGGATTTATTATAGGTTATAGGGATAAGGATAAGGAAGAGGGAGAGGTATAAGGCCCTGCTTATAGAGCTTCTTATGCTTCTAGCTATAAGAACCTCTTAGGAAAGACCTCTTTAGTTAAGGAGTTACCTCTCGTATAGTAGCGTTCACCTTGCTAGAAGGTCGACCTTTTGGGTTAAGGAGTTATCTCGTAGGCCCGTTCGGCTCCGATATAATCAGCCCCGGTGCGGCGCGCGTCCGACTTTATATAGTGATATTCAGAGGGTTTGCTTACGAGTAATAGGAACGTATAGGGTTCCTATATTGTTTTCCTTAACTAGTAGAGGGTATAGGTTAAAATACCTATATAGTGTTTCCCGAATTGTGCCTGCGAACTAGGTGAATTTGTTATAGTCTTTTTGCGAAGGGGCTGCGGCGTAATTCCGAGCTTAATATATAACCTACGCGCTTAAATCTTACTTATAAGTAATATTAAGGTTAAAACCTTATTACTAAATATTAAGTATTATAAATACCTACCTATTAGTACCTACTAGTTAGTTCCTATTAAGATCACCTCTGCTAAGGTATAGTCTTTTGCTACTAAATATATTAACTAGAAAGGTTAGCGCGTATAAGACGTCTTATAACTATATTAATTCCTTATTATTAAAGCGTAGGATAGCTATACCTATATACTTAGGATAGATATTACCTCTTTCTATATAAATTACACGCGGAGTTATTAATAGCGCGTATTCGTTGTTATTTTAATACGATATATTATTAATTATATATATATTCGCACCTATATCCTATAGCTAAGCGCTATTATTATATTTAACTATCCTTAGAATAGTCTCCTTATATCTAGTCTCTATAGACTCCTCTACTTATACTAGGTATATTACGAGGTTATTGAGTTTGGAATTACGCTATAGCCCCTTTGCAAAAAGACTATAATAAATTCACCTAGTTCGCAAGTATAATTCAGGAAATACTATATAGGTATTTTAACCTATACCTTCTACTAGTTAAGGAAAATAATATAAGAACCCTATATATTCCTACTACTTATAAGTAAACCCTTTTATAAAGTTAAATACGCGCTATACTAGGGCTAATTATATTAGAGGCAAATAGGCTACTAAGGCTCTCGTGGCCTAGAAACGCCCTCGCTAAACCTTCTAGTAAGGTAAAAGCCACTATACGAGATAACTCCTTAACCCAAAAGGTCGACCTTCCAGCAAGGTGCTGAAGGTGCTGCGAAAGCCACTATACATATTACGAGGTTATTCTAAGCCGCTTAGAAGTTATTAGAGTCTATAAAAGCATAGTAAACTTACTCTAATACCTTCTAGCCCTTTTTTATAGACTCCTTCTTAGGTATATTTATCTTATTATTATTATTTAGCGGTATTAGTTAACCCTTATCCTTAGAACTATAGTTAGGATATTTACGCTATATAGTATTAGCGCGCTTATAACTATAATAGCTATAACTTTATTAGTCCTTCTTAAGCTCCGTCTTCTTATCCCCCTTAGATATCTTATCTACTTAGGTTATAAGCATAGCCTTTATTTTACTAGTTATATAAGCTTCGTCCTATAGATCCGCTATAAGCGCCTTAACTAACTTAATAGCACCTTCGTAGTACTTCGATTATAAGTATATAGCCTAGTTATAATACTAATCCTCTACTCCTTCAATAAACGCTTAAATAGTATCTTTAGGAGTAATAGCACTACCCGCTTATTAATATCTATATTATAATTCATTAAACTTCGATATATATACTATTAGATCGCTCTTTATAAGCTTTAGCGTATATATCTAGTCTTATAATTAGCCTTATAATATAATACTAGCTAGTATATATCTATAAAAGAGTTTCCTATATCTTAGAAGCACTCTAAATATATATTATAAATAATAGTAATCCTTCTATAAGATTATTATATATCTTAGCTATTACATAAAGATTCTCTATAGGGGTTAAGTAATCCCTAAGAGTAACCCTATATACTATAAGTATAATTTATACTTATATTAACTATATAATCTAATTTTCAGATCCCTTTAAGTAGTAATCCTTTAGGAACTTTATCTAAAAGTCCTTAAAGCAGTCTATACCTAGTTTAGGTATAGTAGTAGGCTCCCTAAGTAGTAGGGTATTTATTATTATAATATTTAAGCTAGCTTTTTATATTCTAAAGCGCGAGGAAGCTAAGCTAGCTAGGGTTATTATTAGTAGTAGTATTATTAGAGATAAAGTATCTATATTACTATTACTAACCTTAAGTAGTACTAGGGTTATCTTATATACCTCTTATAACTATACCTAAAGAGTCTTATTCTCCTTAAGCTTCTTCTATTAAGCTAACTATAGCTTTATAATCTTATACTAAAGATCTATAATAGCTTTATCTTAAAGCCTTATTACCTCTATATCTCTTAGCGCGGTTATTATAACTATAAGTAACTCTATAGGCTCCTTAGAAATATATTAAGTCTATATACCGCGTATATTGCATTAGATAATTATATACTAGTAGTTTCGCTATTCTAATAACTACTATAATAAGTAATTCAGATTTATAAAGTTATATATAAGGTCGTGCTACTATATAATAATAAGGATCCTATATATAATTAGAGGTTAGAAACTAGGGTTAAACGAGCATATTAATTATCGTTATATAAGCAAAGCTATCCTTATACCTATTTATAGTATAACTAGCGCTCTTATTATATATATCACATGCAAATAAGCCCTTATATCGCATTCAACGCTTACGCCGCGCTCAGCCCGCCTATTGCGATACAGCGCCGTTTGCAGTCATAACAACCCTCGGGTGCGGACCAGTCGGCGCGATAGAGACCCACACCCCTGCCAATTAGACCAATAGGGAGGCAGGTATCCAGCGATGACTTGCACCCACCTCACCGCCGTAACCGCTAAACTTCCTTTCTGAATACAAACTATTGGTGCGAACTCCTGCGCAGGAAAGTGATTCCGACAGTCCGCCACCTTCGATTCGAGGATATGCTTTCAGCCGGATGGGCGGGCCTTGTATTCATCCGGTAATTGTTCCAAACCTGATCGGACCCGCGTACTGAAGACGAAACAGGAGCATCTGCGCAGGCAGTAGTGGCAGATCATCCCCAAATCCAAACGAAACATCACGACGGCGAAGCCGCAGTAATAATCCATCCCCGAATCTATGCCCTCCAAAGTTATACTAACAACTCATTTCAACTTTTAGGTCATCCCTCACTATCGTCCGTTGCTTCGAGCCTTGCGTCTATCTGCCTAAGGGCCCAGACAAGATCCAAATGGTGTCTCCGCCTCCGAAGCCAGGCCGCGCGGTCCGATTGCTCGTTCTTCTGGCTGTCAAAGCGAGACATCACAAGCTCTTGCGACGATTCTGGAGAAAGCAGTTCGGCCTCTTCCATATCTTCAACATCTGTATTAAGATCAAACCAGACGAGAACCTGGCTGAGGCCCACGCCATGCGATTTGTCTCCAGTCATACATCCATTCCTGTGCCTAAAGTGTACTACGCATTCATCTATCAAGGTGCAACATACATCGTCATGCGCCATATAAAAGGACAAATGGCAGGATATGGCTGGCCAGGTCGCACAGAAGAATCAAAGATGCGAATACTAGACCAGCTGCGTCGTATGATCACGGAGCTTCGCTCGGTCCCCCCACCCGACGGGACAGGCGTCAGCAGCATCGATGGGGGACCTTTCTACGACTGTCGTCTGCCATCCCGGCTCTATTGGGGCCCGTACGCTACTGTGCGCGAGTTCCACGAAGCACTTGTCGACGGCATGGATTTGGACACCAAATGCACCCTGAACGATGACCTTTCCGAGCTACTCGAGTTCTATCGGCAGTCAGAAGAAAAGTTGGTTTTGACTCACGGCGACCTGAGCAGCCTTAATATTCTGGTCCGTGGGGACGATGTCGTGGGAATAGTGGACTGGGAAACTGCAGGATGGTTTCCGGCATACTGGGAGTACACCTGTGCGAAATATGTAAACCCTCAGAATCCATTCTGGTCAGACCCGGTCGATCAGTTTCTGACGCCGATGCCGGACGCGTTGAAGATGGAAACCACTAGACGCAAGTACTTTGGCGACTTCTGACAAATTCATGGATTTCCCCTGCGTTGACAAATAAGCTTTCGAGACCATCCAGCGCGTTCAAGGCACT
Source organism: Colletotrichum ledebouriae (assembly GCA_036785755.1). Lineage (NCBI taxonomy): Eukaryota > Fungi > Ascomycota > Sordariomycetes > Glomerellales > Glomerellaceae > Colletotrichum > Colletotrichum ledebouriae. The sequence continues at coordinate 19,903 of JAVHLU010000824.1, read as the reverse complement.
CGCTCAATCCCTTCAAGCATATCCCAGGTTGCAGCTTTGCTCTGATCATATTCTCCCTGCCCGTCAAAACGATGAGCTGCCTTCTTCTCCTCGACATACCACATGGCGACATCTCGAATCGACTGCCAGCTAAGGTTCTTAGCGGTCCCCAAGGACCTGCTATCTTGCAGAGCTGTCTCGACAGCCTCTTTCACCCACGCAACACAATTCCACCCCTCCACCTCGGGTCGAACTGGCGTGTCTCTCAATATGGACTCTAGTATGTCGCTATTCTTGACCTTGCCAATCATGACACGAACAAGCAGCATCGACGTTGGCAGCATGGAGATCTCCCGCTGCTCGTACTCCCAAACGTTCTGGGCCACGGGAGGGGTGCCAAAGAGCCGGATTTTCTCTTTCGCATGGAATCGACGGCCTCGGCTGGTATCAGATTCTTTCTTTGGTCCGACTATGAGAGCCCAGTGGTATCTGCCACTGTTAGAACGAAGGGGATGCGCTAGCACAGCAATGACTCACGTGTCTTCGAGTCCCGGCATGACTGCTGCCCCTCCGCGAGCATACAAGGCCACGTACAGACGATGTTTATTTGAAGGCATAATTCATTTGGCTGGAGATGACGGCTGAGGCGAATACAAGAGTGAAAGTTGGATGACTATAGGAATTTATTTATAAAGAAGGACAGGTCATTATATACGAAAGCAACAAGTTAGCAAGGGGCCGCGGCGCCGCGGCGCCGGGCTGCAGCTTCCTGAATTTCAGGTCACGTGACCACCAAGTCACATGGCCCATAGGCAACTCTTTAGCCTTCTAAGGCTACGCTAGCCTATAGCTAGACTTTTCCCTTCTTTAACATAGAATCTGCTTAATATAATTTAATTAAAGTATATTAACTCTCGCTCTTTCATTGTCTATATTATTATTCTATATTTACTAATTAATTCTCTAGAGATAAAAATATAATATCTTGATTAATTACTATCTCTACTTTATCTATTAACTAAATATAGATATAAAATCTAACTATATATTAAGGTAACTAATCGATACTCTAATTAACTTAAAAGGGCTAATTAATTAATTAATATACCCCTATTACTTTATACTTAATATACTAAGTAAATTCTAACTAGCTAGCTATAGCTATTAAGTAGTAATTAAGTTCGGAATTACGCCGCAGCCCCTTCGCAAAAAGACTATAATAAATTCACCTAGTTCGTAAGTATAATTCGGGAAATATTATATAGGTATTTTAACTTATACCCTCTATTAGTTAAGGAAAGTAATATAAGAACCCTATATATTCCTATTACTTATAAATAAACCCTTATATAAAGTTAGATATACGCTATACTAGGGCTAATTATATTAGAGCTAAATAGGCTACTAAGGCTCTTATAGCAACGCCTCGCTAAACCTTCTAGTAAGGTGCTGCGAAAGCCACTATACGAGATAACTCCTTAACCCAAAAGGTCGACCTTCTAGCAAGGTGCTAAAGGTGAAAGCCACTATACGATTAAATAGTAATTATACTAATGCTTAATACTAAAAGGCTCCTAGAGCCTAATATTAAGGCCCTTTAATACTACTATACTATACTACTAGAATATAATACCCCCCCTATTAAGTTTAGAGTTATACTATAGCCCCTTTATAAAAAGACTATAATAAATTTACTTAGTTTAGAGATATAATTTAGGAAGTATTATATAGGTATTTTAACTTATACCCTCTATTAGTTAATAAAACCAATATAGGAACTCTATATATTCCTACTTAGAAGTAACCCCTTATATAAAGTTAGATATACGCTATACTAGGGCTAATTATATTAGAGCTAAATAGGCTATTAAGGCTGTTATAGCCTAGACTTCTAGTAAGGTGCTATAAATACTACTACATAAGAGATAACTCCTTAACTAAAGAGGTCTTTCCTAAGAGGTTCTTATTATTATAGGCTACGCCTAGGTTAAGCCTACCTAGGCTTCTACCTAGGTTTACTACCTTAAGGGGCTACCTAGGGCCTACCTAGGGCTTACCTAGTAGTTCCTTATAAACTAGTAAAATCTCTACTAGAGAGGAAAACTTCTCATTTTTCCTCTTTAGCTTAAATAAATAATATTATAATAACCTTTTATTAAATAAACTTAGGTCTAACCCCTTATCTGTTTAAGCTTATTATTAGAATAATAATAATAAATTAAGCGCTACTCCTTATTAATGAATAAGATAGTTAATAATAATATAAGTAAAACTTAAGATAAGCTATTAAAAGCTAATTTAATAATAATATTAGAGTCCCTCTAGTAATAATTATAAGAGGTTAAGTAGGGGAATAGCTAATATATAGCTATATAGAACCCTATAAGTATTACTAGTAAGGTATTAATAATACCTAGTATTATATACTAGAAGCTATTACCCCTACTTCTAAGGTTTTTAAGTAAGTAGAAGGAAAATACCTCCTAGATATAGTAAATAAGGTATAAGATTACTAATAATAAGGCGTTCTATCTTATTAATATAGAGGTTTAGGATCTTATTAACTCTTATTTAAATATTATATTCTAATAAGTAGTTTTTAGTTTCTATAGAGCTAGGGGTAATAATAAATAATATAATCTGAAGGATTTTATAACTTATTTTAATTAAACCTATAAAGACCTTAATATCTAGTCCTAAGTAATAGCTTAATTATAAAACCTCTAATAGAAAGAGAATAAATCCCTAGTAACCTTCTTATTAAGATTTGAATAAATACTAGCTAATATAAGTAATATAAACTAGCTATATTAGGTTTAGATCTCGCTCCTAGAGGCCTCCTATACCCCTAAGCTAAGGGATTAGCTAATTACTAGTAACTTATTAGCTAATTATAATAGCTAGCTCTTAAAAGCTTATAATATTATATAGAAAATAGAGCGCTAAAAGGCCCCTAGTAATTACTTAGTCACCTACTAGAGGCTTATTACTAAGGACCCTAAGGGGGATACTTATATACCTAGAGCTATATATCTCTCTTAAGCTAAGGAAGTAAGATATTATAATAATTAAAACTCTATATCCTCCTTAAGCACTTCCCTAATATAATACTAATAGCTATAAAAAGGTATAAGGGATTCTTATACCTATTATACTTATAGAGTTAGAGGGTATATAACTTAGTATTACTCTAGTAAAGAGAACTAATTATTTAGGATTATAAAAGTAAAGATTTTAAAAGAAGAACTTATATACTATAAGATTATAAATAACTACTAAGTAATAACTAACTCCTTAAAAGAAAATAAGAAGTTAGGAAAAAACTAACTCTAGAGTAAAATTAAGCTCTAGAGCTTATTAAGAAAGAGATATTAAGTTAAGAAGAATATAAATAGAAATAACTAGCTAATAATAAGCTTAGTATTATTTAAGTTAGAGTTAATAGAGAATATCTAGCTTATACCCTAGTAAATACTAAGAATAATACCTATATAATAATTAACTTTTCCCTAGCTTAATATCCTTACTTTTTATATATTAAGAAAAGATACTAATTCATAAAGAACTTTATACTTAGTAGACTATTACTAGGTAATGCTCTAGGTATAATAATATTTAATCTAGAGATAAGTAGCTATACTTAGTATATTTTTATATATATAGTTAATAGCTTAGACCCTAATATCCTCTTAGGGCGCCCCTAGATAGGATAGAACTAGGTTATTTATAACGCTATAGCTTACTAAGTATAATATAAGAGGGGGTATATTAGGTTATACCTAAAAGACTAAGAGGAAATGCCCGTTATAAAAGAAATAAGGGCTATAAGGTTCCTTAATATACCCTCGTTCTCTATAATCTACTAATACCTAGCGAGATAATAGGGTAAGCACTAGGAGGGTATTATATATTATAGAGGCACTAGTGTAGGCTATTAGCTTAGCTAATATTAAGAAAGCCTTGAAACTAAAGCTAAAGCAGGATTAATAATACTATTTGTTAAGCTAGGTATTAGGATAGGATGAGATAGACTTGGCTGCGTAGCTTTTAAGAAGGTCCCCTTAGCGCACAGGCTTATTGCAAGAGGACTATAGAGTATAGCGTAGAGGAGAGGAGCGTAGCAGACTTCAGGATCATATATTATTATTATTAGTACATTAACAATCCTATACCTCGTTTTTTATTATATTCTTAGCTAAATTATACCCGATTTAGATAGTCTCTTTTAATAAGATCTATAAATTACTTTGTATATCTTATAAGCTTATTTTTAATATTCTCGCCTAGTTACAAGTAGAGTAATATTATTTATTATCCTTTCTAGTTTTTATTAGTTCTAGTTCTTTTTAATAGTACCTAGAGGCGGATTCATTTGCTCTTTTTAATAGCCTATATAGGCTTCTTAGAGAGTTAGATGCCTTCGCTATATCTATACGTTCCCGCTATTAATATATATATAGAATTATTCTACTTCGAATACAATAATAAGCCTAAAGGATCTACGAATTATGAATAATAACGATATAATTAATAATAAACGCAGCCTAGAAGGGAGGAAGATATTTATAGACCTACCTTAGCTCTAAGGGAATAGTAATAGCTATATATTCTTATAGAATTAAGGTAGGAATAATATAGACCCTAAAATCCTCCCTTTCTTATGCTATTAGTAGGTTCTAGCGAGTATATCCCTTTTTTCGTATCCCTTATATATTATTATAACTACTATTCTTTAACTAGCGATTTATAGCTAAAGTAGCTAAGATAGCTATATATAATACTAATATAGAGATTAGTAGACTTATTAAGCTAATAAGTATAGCGAGATTAACTAGATAAATAAATAAAGACTAATGAACCCCTTATTATTATAGCCCCAAGTACTAAGAGCAATAGACTAATATTTAAGAGAGATATTAATATAGTAAAGCTACGAGTTCTTCGAAGATAAGAGCGTTATTAGGAAGATCCTTCTATATCGAATAACAAGACTTAAAGTAGATCTATAAGAGCCTAGAGTAATAAGATTAGGGTTATACGACCTTTCCTATATTTATTTAGTTTATTTAGTTTAAACTATTTCCTTTTTTATTGCGTGAAAACAGTTATAACTACCTACTTTAACCTTTTACTTAGAGGCTATTATACTAATAACTTTACTATATTAATTAGAAGACTTTATTACTTTAAATATATAATATTAACTTTAATATTTATAAACCTATAAGTACTATATCTTTATCTTAATTAACTAACTTAGATATTAGATCCTCTCCTAATAAGGGGAAATAGGCTAAAGAGAGATTTATAAGAGCTTTATTTAGCGAGATATAACCTTATACTATAAGATAGCTAGCTTCTAGTAATAATATAAATAGATCTATAAATCTTACCTTAGGGATAGGAGTAATACCCTTAAGTACTCTATATTCCCTTACTAGGACTTATACTAATTAGGATATTACAGCTATTACTAATCTCCTCATAAGACGTCCTACTATTATAATAAGAACCCCCTACTCTACTAGAGCGCCTAAGTTTATTAGTACTAAAATCTAAAACTTTATTACTAACTATAAGAGCTTTTCTAAGCTTTACTATAAGATTAATCATGATATAATAATGAGCGAGGCCTATATATATAGCTCTAATAACTATCAAGACGTAGTAGAATCTTATATTAATAGAGCTAAGACCTAGAAGGAGGCTTAAGAGAAGCTTCTCTCTTAGTTCGGATTTATAAACCCTAAGCCTTAATAAGACCCTAGTAAGGATCATTAGAACCTAGTTATAGGATCTTATATCAAGGATAATAACCTATTAGAGTATAGCTATAGGCGTAAACTAGGAAGGGCTAGAATACTAAAACGTAGGTATCTATTATTTTATTAAACTATTACTTAACCTTCTAAGTCTATAGCTTTTAGAGTTTTCCTAAGGGTATATATATCTACTACTAATTCGCTAATACTTTCCTAATAGCATAGCTCTATACCCTATACCTGGTATTATTCCTTAAAATTAACCCCCCTTCTAAAGCCTTAGTCCCTAAGGCGTATTAGTAGGGTAATGCGGCTCTATGTTATTATAGATAGCGTTACTAATTATAGGGTAGCGTTTTAGCGCCGTTATTACGTTATTTACTACTACCCTCTCCGCGCTAGATTTAGACTATTATAGCGAATAATATATTTCTATTTTCCTAGTATATTGTAAGTATCCTTAAATTTTAATTATTATTATTATTATTGAATTAGTTACTAATTATTATATAACTATTTAGTAGTATATAACTAGTAATTATTTAGCTTTATTACCTAGCGACCTAAGTCTAAAAAGGTGTCTTCTTTTTAAGGTCTCTAACTTAGTTAAAATTTTCCCTCTTTATAATCTTTTTTTAATCTAGCTACTTCTCCTATTTTAGCACCTATTATATAAGCTTTTATTATAATTATTAAGTTTTCCTCCTTTTCCTTTCTCTCTTATCTAATCTTACTTATCTTCCTCTCTAGCCTCTTGCTAATAGCTCTCTATAATATCTTATATTATATATATAAGTATAATTCTCGCGAAGTTCCTCTACAATCCTAAGATTCTCTCTAGTAACCTTACTAGTAATACTCATAATAGCTATTCTTACCTTAGATATCTTTCTAAGATATATTAGCATATTATTAACCTTCGCGATATTTATAGCGACTACGCATAGAAGTATATCTACTACGACTTTGATTAAAAGAAATATACTATTATAAGTCTCTACTAATTGACTAATAGGTTACTATATACTAATTTCTTATAGGTCCCCTAGGAGCTTTAGGGCGCTACCTAAGTAACTAAGACTATATTTTACTAGATCTAGATCTAGTAGCGTAATAATATCCTAACCCCTCTTTATTATTATTATATTTTCACTTTACTTACTAACTATTTACTAATATAAAAGTATATTACTAAGCTTATTTATAATCCTACTACTAGTAGGAATAGCTATAATATAGAGTAGCTTTAGTTCTAGGAGCTCGACTCGATCTAGGAGTACCTTATACTTCATATCCTAGTTTATATAGGCTATTACTCGCTATTCCCTTGCTAAATATATCCTATTAACTACTAGCCTTTAGCTTAATACCCTTTATAATAATATTAATATTCTTTAGTACCTAAACGCCGCCTAGCTACTATATATTTCTAATAATAATTCTATTAACTTCCTTTATAATAAGATTGGTTGCTTACTTAATAACCCTTTAATAATACTAGTCTCCATATATACCTATAAGCGTAATATTACTTTCTTTCCTAGCTTCTATAAGGAGCTTTAGAATAATCTTACTAAGTATATTATAAATAATATCCCCTCTTACTTTATTACTATCGCTAGTGCTTACCCTATCTCCTATACCTCTTACCTTTATACTCCTACTGGATATAGCTAAAGTAGTAGCGAAGAGTTAGTAAAGAAGAAGACTAAGAAGGCTAAGGTTATTATTACTATTTCTAATAGTATTAGGTCTAGTAGCGAGTTAGATAGTAGCTCTAGTAATACGTTAGCTAGTAGTTAGCCTATAGGTAGCAATACTAGGGATACTAATAGCGCTAGCTTAGTAGCTAATTGCTATAGTAGTCGTAGTAGTGCTACGTATAGTTATAGTAGTTATAGTGCTCGCGCTCGTAGCTATAGTAAGAATTTAATAACTAGTTAGGTAGTTAGCTCCTTTTTCCCTTTCTTTATAGGATAATACCCCTTCTCACTATAATAGTAGTAATAATTCGCTACTTAATAGAGTTAACGTTTTACTTCTTAATTTAGCTTCCATTTTATAGTCTCGTGGTTTATAATTAGTAACTAATTATAGTAGTTTTAGTAACTAATTATCCTACTTCTTATAAGTTCTCTTATATTATTTATTAAACTTACAAATAGCCTCTTATATATTCGCTAAGTTCTCTATAGGCTCCTATATATTATCTTCTATACGCTATCCTACTTATTTAACCAAGTACTATATATTACTACTAACGCCTTGCTATATAACGATCTCTTCTACCTCCTATTTCTCTAGATTATGTTTAAGCCCTAGGTATATAGGCGAGCCCTTATTATTTACTTAGTAATTATCCTATAGTTCTAATAAGGTAACTAAGAATATATTATATATCCTCTAGTACTATAATAGGAGATAAACCCTATATACTTATATACTAACTAGTTCTATAATAGCTACTTATATAAACCTAGGCGCTAGTTTCTTATTGTTAAATTAGAAGTTCTTTATTAATAACCTAATAACCTATCCCTAATAGTAGGTCTGCTCCTTATGCCTCGCGTTATAGTACTTAGCTTATACCTCTATAGCCTTCTACTACCATTCCTAAGCCCTCTTATAAAGCCTTAAAATATATTTAATTCGCTCCCTTATGCCCTATACTATAACCCTATTTATAGGGGTTATATACTCTATATAATATAAATAGTAGCTATATAAAGCCTCTATTAGTAAGTAGCTAGTAGTACTATAGTAACTATTATTATATATAAACTTAGCCTTAGGTAATTAGATAGCCTATTCTTATAGCGAGCTACTAGTATATACTTATAAGTACTTCTCTAATATCTAGTATATCCTTTTAGACTACCTATTAGTCTAGGGGTAATATATAGTGGAGAGGTAGCGCTTTATAGCCCTCTCTCTTATAACTTCCTCCTAAAATAAACTAGTAAGGAGGTTATCTTAGTTACTAATAATACCCTCTAGGGTACTAAAATAGCACTTAACCTATTTATAAATAATCCGTGCTAACTTAGTAGCTATTAGCTACTTTATTATTAGGATAAATATAGCGAACTTAGTTATTTAGTATATAATAATAAGACTACGTTATATTCCCTGCCTTTAGACTAATAGCTCGCTAGTAGTCTAATAATAAAGTATATACTAATCTCCTAGAATAGGTATATAGATAGGGGTAGTAGTTATAACTTTCTATAGGGCTTGTACCTTGGAATGCGGATCCCTTAGTATATATAGCACTCTATAATATAATTATATATATTTATAGCTAAGTTTAGCTAATAGAAGTTCCTTAAGATTAGCTCGGTAGTCTTATTCGCCCCTATATAACCCGCCCTATAGTTATTATAGTATTAGTAAAGGATGTTAAGCCTTAGAGACCCCTCTTATAATATCTTTAACTACGAGGGGTTAGACCTCAGTTTATTTAATAAGAGGTTGCTATAATACTATTTATTTAAGCTAAAGAGGAAAAGGAGAAGTTTTCCTCTCTAGTAGAGATTTTACTAATCTATAGGGAACTACTAAGTAAGTACTAAATAAGCTTTAGGTAGCTCCTTAAAATAATAAACCTAGGTAGAAGCCTAGGTAAGCTTAACCTAAGTATAGCTTATAATACTATCCCCCCTCTTAGCTAGCCCTCCCCTAGGTATAAGCTAGGTTATTATTATTATTTATAACTAGCTTATATAAGGCCTTATACTTATTTACTATAGTAATATCTATTATAGCTTCTATAAGCTCCTAGGTAGGCTCTATATACCCCTCCTACTTAACTAGGACTTTATACCTCTACCCTCGCTTAATTACTTTCTATCTCACTATATATATCTCCTCTATATATTACCTAAATTTACTATTATTAGTTATAATTAGTAATAGCTAGGGATTTATTCTTATCTAAGTAGGTAGGGGGTTTTCTAGTACCCTCTAAAACAGGTTAATATAGAACCTTAGGTAGATATTACTAGGTATATTAAGCTTAATAATATATAAGCTTAGGACTCTTATTATAATATATTTATAGTATAACTATAATAGCTTCTTACTAAGCCTTAGGCTCTTATAGTTAGCTATTAAGAGCTTAACCTTATTACTTACTTAATACTCCTCTAAAGGTATTCTATATTAGTTCGTATTCTCCTTATTATATTACTAAGCTAATATAATACTTACTTAAATAAAGTCTATAACCTCTTATAGCTTAGTTACTAGGAGGGTAGCTACTATATCCCTAGAGGGGGTCTCTTATAATATATTATTTATAACTAGGATAGGGTCAGTATAGTACCTATATTCTAAGAAGAATAGCAAGAGCCTAGTTATATTACTTACTTTATTATAAAGTACTAGCTAAGTAGTAGGTAGGAGCTATCCCTAGTTGTCCTATACCTAAGTTATAAATACCTATAAGATAGCTTATATCTCCTAGCTCTACCTCTTAGTATTACTATTAGTTTATAGGTAGTATATAATACTTAATAGTCTCTTTATATTAATAAGGTAGTATAATCTAGCTTAGAAGTAGCTTACCTAGTTAGACGTATAATTATTAATAATATTATATAGAAACCTATAGAACTAGAAGTAATAAGTAAGGAACTAGGAAGTATAAGCTTCTACCTCTATAGTACTTATCCCCTCTAATATTATCAACTTACTTAGCTTATTTATTATAACTTATAGGTATTAGCTAGTATTATATTTTATAAGTAGTAAGCCTATAATAAATCTATTAAGAGGTCTAAGTATAACTAGGTAGGTACTAGTAGGGGCTTTTAGGAAACCCCTCTTAGCTTACCTTTAGATATATATCCCCCTATAGATATCATAATTCCTTATAAACCTCTATACTATATATAATTATCCTGGCTAGTAGAGCTACTAGCTTATTATTTCTAATATACTATTGTAGCCTAGGTAAGTAGTTATATTTAGGTTATAGCTCTATTAAATAATCTTTATATAGAGTATAAGGAACAATAGCGGGTATAGGGTATAGAGCCACGCTATTAGGAAAACGTTAGCGAATTAGTAGTAAATATACATACCCTTAAGAAAACTCTATAATCTAGAGACTTAGAAGGTTAAGTAATAGTTTAATATAACTATATATACCTACGTTTTAGTATTCTAGCCCTTCCTAGTTTAAGCTTAGAGCTATACTCTGATAACTCTATTACTTCTACCTCGATTTAAGAAACTAGCGCTAGTTAGAATATCTAAAACGAACTAGTAATAGTATACTAATAAATTAGTAGTAGGGTTTAACTATATTAAACTCCAGGCTATATATATAAAATATACCTAATAGGGTCTTAGCTAGTATAATATAGGTTCCTTGCTAAGCCCTAAGATATAAGGAATATAGCGCGGATACTATAATAAGGGAATAGATAACCCTAGCGATAATATAGTAGGAGAGATAACCCTAAGGGGGTAGGCCTAGTCCTAGATAGCGCTAGAGTAAGTAAACTAACCCTCGCTTAGTAAATAAATAGTAAGTAGTAATTAATAAGGCACGTTACCTAAGACTACCTAAGAAGCTAGTATCTTAAGTATCCTTATTTAAGTAATAGGACTACTATAGAGAGAGTAGGAGAGCCTTATAGAGTAGATATATCTATTATAGTAGTAATATAAGGAATAAGCTACTACCCTACTATAAGAACTCGCTAACCGCCTAGCGATAAGGTACCTATAGAGAGAATATAAGAAACCCCCTATATATAACTACTATATTATAAGTAAGGATTTTACTATAAACTAGGTTAGTAACTAGATCTAAGCAGTTAAAGATAGATACTAACTACGCGCTAATAATATACTAGAGTAATAGATCTAATAGGCGCTTATAAAGATAAGCTTATCCCTATAGACCTAGTAGTAATACTATAGGGCTAGGCTAGAAAGAGACCTAGCTTAGGCTAACTTTATAGTATTTATTTACTAATAATATATTAACCTAGAGCTTTAAGAGTAGAGGTATTATAAAAAGCTAGATATAATTACTAATATAGTTTTTTACTAAATAATTAGTAATATATTAGAACTTAGGTATAGTTAGTATAGAAGATAGTAAGGCTAAGGCTTATATACTATACTTCTAACTAGCCCCCTTTTTATATAAGGAGCTTAAATATTAAAAAGTTAAAATATAGAGACTAAGGGATATAGCTTTAAAAGTGGAATACTTATAGGAGATATATTACTAATAGGGTAGTAAGACCCTATAGAGCGAAAGTAGGAAGTAATATATAGGCGAAGAGTATATGCTAAGGGTACCCCCTATAATAAGGGCGAGCTAAAAGGTAGCTTAATAGGGCTCTAGTTACTAAACTACGCGAGGCTCCTAGAACCTAATACCTTACTAACTAATTAGTAGTATAACGTAAGGACCTAACTAGGGCTAGCCTACGTTTAGCCCTAGCATATAACCTATAATATCTAACTCCTTAGTATGCTTTAGCTATAAGAAAAAGGGGTATTAGAGGGTAAATTACTTAGATAAATAATAAAGCGTAAATAAAACGCTAGTAAGATACTAGGTATTTACTAATAAGGTAAGAGTTAATATAATCTAATTTATAAGAGAGATTAAGGAACTTAACTTATTAGAGAATAAATAAGCTAGGGGATTATACTAGTAACCCCTATACTTATATTAAAACTCGATACCTTCTTAAAAGGAGATATTATAAAGGGATACGTAATTATTCTCTAGAACGTTGCTAAATAAAAAGTAGTAATAGATATATATTCCTATTCCTAAGTTAATATTATTAGTAGTTAACTAGTAAAGTCCCTATAACTATAACCTATAGTAGCGCGCGCCCCTATATAAAAAGGGTTTAATAGGTCCTCTATAATAAGCTAAAATATATACTACTTAACCTTCTTCCTTATTAGCTTAAGGGGATAACTAAGGAAAATATAATAACTCTTCGCTAAGGCTCTCTACCCCGAAGGAGCAGGGGACCTCCTCCTATTATAATACTCTATAAGAAAGGAGGGTATTATAATTAATACCTAGATAAATACCTAGGGATATAAGCGCCTTAGTATTACTAAGCTATTAGTATTTATATAAGAAGTTATTAAGAATAGCTAGAGGGCTTATATTAAATATATATTAGGGAATATCGCCCCTTATAAGCTACTAATAGAGGCCTTAGGTAAAGAGGACGCCTTAGAGAGTAAAATAGAATTACTATTAGAGCTACTTAGCGAATAAGTAATATTTAATAAGTAGTTAGTAAAGGAATACCTAGCCCTAGAGGGTATAGAATATATTATTAACTTAGTTAAAAGGAAGAAACCTCTATATAGGCCTATCTACCTGCTAAATAAGTATTAGCTAGAGGAGCTCTACTAATATATTACTAATAACTAAGTAATAGGGCGGATTTAACCCTTAACGAGCGAGGTAAGCGCCCCTATTCTCTTTATACCTAAGAAGGATAGATCTTTATACTTTTATATAGATTATTAAAGCTTTTATAAAGTAATACTAAAGAACTAATATCTACTCCCCCTTATTAGTAAGCTATTAAATAGGCTTTAGGGAGTAAAATAGATCTTAAAGATTAACCTTTAAGATATATACTACTATATCTATATTAAGCTAGAAAACTACTAAAAGATAGCTTTTAGGACTTATTATAAGCACTTTAAATATATTATTATACTATTTAGACTAATAAACACCCTAGCGACGTTCTAGATATATATTTACTAAGTACTCGCTAAGCTACTAAATACTTATTATATTACTTATATAGATAATATTATAGTTTACTCTAAGATAAGAGAGTACTATATAAAGTACCTTTAGTAAATACTCTATAAGCTTTACTAATAAGCGCTATATACTAAGCTTAGTAAGTATAGGTTCTATTAATAATAAGTAGAGTTCCTAGGGTATATTATTATACCTAAAGGTATATTAATAAACTAAACCCGCGTCTAAGCTATTACTAAATAGAAGCTACCTAAGATATATAGGGAGATTTAAGTCTTCCTAGGATTGTATAATTTCTATTATAAGTTTATTATAAGCTATTTAGGTATTATAGCCCCTATAATATCCCTACTAAAGGGTAGTAAGAATAGTAAGAAGGGAAGCGAATTTTACTAGCTAGAAGAGGCCTAATAAGCCTTTAAATAGCTTTAAGCTACTTTCTATTTAATAACTATTCTCTAATATTAAGACCTAACCTATAAAATAAGGGTTAAGATAGATACCTCTATAAAGGTTATATCTAGTATCCTAGTATAGTATATTAATAGCTAGTAGTAACTAGTTACTTACTATTTATAAAAGCTTAGTAATACTAAGTAGCGTTAAGAAATAAGCTAATAGGAGCTTCCCGCTATATTTAAAAGCCTAAACTACTAGGCTTACTACCTTTAGGGTATATTAAAGAAGTTTATAATTCTAATAGATTACTAGGCGCTAAAGGGAGTTATTAGCGCGTTAGTATAGGACCTTTAGGGAAAGCTTTCTAGATAAGTATATAAACTCTTAGTATTTAACTTTAACTTAGAGTATAAGGTAGGGGTCATAAACCTAGTAAATAGGCTATCTCAGAGGCTAGACTATATAGAGGGGGAGGTAAAATATAATAATATACTCCTAACCCTAGTAAGGAAGCTAGGGTTTATTAGTAACCTACTAATAAATGTCTAGATAACTATTACTACTTTATAAGGTAATATAGAGACCTTAAAGGTATTTATTAATACTATAAGGGCTAGTATAAAATAACGCCTCTTCTAGATAGATAGCTCTAGGGATAGAGACGCCTTAGTCTCTAGTTAGTATAGCGGTTTATAATATACTAATATTATTATAACTATAATACCTATAATAACTTAATACTAAAGAGCAAGGGAAGATATAGAGAACGCTTAGCGAGAGGTTATTAACCTAGAGGACTTACTTAGAGCTAGGGCTATTATAGCATAGTAGTATATCCTACGCTAAGTTATAAGGGAGCTTATAATAAGCGAAATAGTATATAGTTAGTAACCCTCTAAAGTAATAGAAAGTCTTATCTATAAACTATAGGCTAACGACTTATACTACTAGACCTAATTAGAGAGGGTATATAGACTAGCTAGCAATTATAGGGGCTATATAATTAATAGCTATAGAACCTTATTCTATAAGGGAAGGTTAGAGATATTATAGGAGAGGTCCCTAAGACTTAAAATCCTTTACTAATACTATAATAACTATAGGGCGGGTTATATAGTAGTAAATAAGACTACCAAGTTAATCTTAAGGAAGTTCTATTAGCTAAACTTAGCTATAGATATAAATAATTACGTTATAAGGTACTAGAAAGGGCTAGAACCGATAGGAAATAGAAAGATAATAAATAATATAGCTCTACCTATATATAGGTAAGAATATTAAGAGTAGGCTTAAAAGATATATAAAATAATTCGTAGATCTAATTAAAAGAGATTATTTAAATTAGGCGTAGATTTGCTAAGAAAATACGAAAAAATAAGGTATAGGGTTATTAAGGTACTAATTATAATAATATATATACTATCCTTAAGTTTACTACGCTCCTCTCTTTTATACTCTACTCTATAGTCTTCCTATAATAGGTCTATATACTAAGGGAGTTTTCTAAAGGTTATATAGCTAAGTCTATCTTATCCTATTCTAATTATCCCCTTAAGACTCTTTATAATATTATAAAGGAGAGTCTTAAAAAATAAATAAAACTACTTTATAAGAATAGTAAATAAACTATATTTATAGATCTAATTTATTAATAATATTTTCTAAGTAAGCGATCTTATTATTAAAAAAGTCCCTTAGGTTTAACTATTTTTTATTATAGGTTATATCTTAATAATAGCCTTATTACCGCTTCCTCTTTATTATACTCCTTATCCTACTCTAATCCTTAGTATAGCTAAAACTACCCGCCCTATTATACTAAGCGTAAGAAGTTATAATAATACGCTCCTTTAGGCATATTCTACTTAATCTAATCCTATTAGTTAACTCTATACTAGATATAGTTTATATAGCTATAGGTATACTTATTTAAAGGACTAGGCCTCTTAGGATATAATAATATATCTATAAGTATAGTTCTTAGGCGTAGCTTAATAGTTATATTATAACTTAGCGTCTATAAGACCTATAACTAAAGCTAATATCTAAGGTATTTAAGCTTATTTTTTAGTATTTTAAATAAAATAGACCTAGATAATACTAATAATCTATAAATAGGTTAAGGAGTATTTACTATAGGAGATAGTATAACGTTATTATTATTTCTAAAGTTTACTATATTATTAGCTATAAGTAAAGGAGTAAGAGGGTATAAAAAGAAGAAAAGTACTTTCTTAAAGTCTTCTTAGCTTAATAGGGTATCTCGCAGAGCTATATTACTATTAATAGTTAGGTTATAGAACTTTATAGTAATTATAGATATATATCGAGTAACTAAGGGGATTTTAAAGTTAGAGAATAATACGCTATTACTTAAGGTTATACTACTAAAACGTAGAGATAGTAATCCTTCTCGAATTAGAGCTCTAGCTTATTTAATATATTAGAGGCTATATATAAATCTATCCCTCTACTAAACTAAATTAATTATATAGGTATTAATTAATAGGAGCTTTTAAAGTTATAAAGGGGCTCCTATCTTATAATACTATATATTAAGGTCCTATATAGCCTTAATAAAGCGCTAATTACTATTCTAGTCCTATATAGAGTTATAATAGAAGTAGTAGCTAGTTAACTAGTCTATAAAAATTATAGCCTAGTAATAATTACTATAGTTTAGTAGAAAGAAAGCTCTAGTAATATCCTAGAGATTCTTCGCCTCTACTCTTTTAAGCTCTATAGAAGCCTTATAAATTTCTTTCCTAGGTTACTAAGCTAGCTTATAGATTAGAGTATAGATATTATAAGGGTAGCCCTTACTTATAAATATAAAAAGGGCTATAACCTCTAAATTATCTAACTCCTCTTATCCTATTAGCTTCCCTTATATATTATAAAGGTCTAATAAATATTCTACCTAGGCTAAAGTTATAATAGATAACTCTCTTCTATACTAGGTTATTAAGTAATTTATAGATTCTTAGTTCTATTATATATACTATAGGATTACTAGTATAAGCTTATCTTTATTTAATATAGGGTTCCCTTTAAGTCTTATAATATTAAATCCTACTAAGGTATTAATAGGGTTAAATATAATATCTCTTAGGGTAGTAAGGGCTAAGTAGGGTAATATAAATAATTTTATAAACCTAGGGTAATTAAAATATTTTATAAAGTTAGCTAGTTAATATATATTATAATCCCTCTTCTACTTCTTATAATTATTCCTTCTTTTTATATTCTAGATATTTAGTTCTTTTAATAATCCTTCCTCTCTATCTAACTCTTCTAAATTAATAAGAACTATTAGATTAGTTTATAAATTAGTATCTATAGGTATTAATAAGTTAATATCTATCTTATCTAGAGAGGAAACCTCTAGGTCTATAAATTAAGAGGTATATTTAGCTATCTAATATTTAATATCTTCTTAAGCTATCCTTTTCTTAATATCTTTATCTTTTAATTTAAAGTATTAATTATATAGAATTATATTTACTCTTAGTTAAGTCTAGTATCCTTTAGGAGGTATTTTATTAGTAAAAGCCTTTAATAAATAATTAATCTAAGGTTAATACCTTATTTTAATAAGCTACCTTAGAAGTACTAGGCTTCTAATTTATATAAGGAACTTAAGCTAATTAATAAAGTAGAGACTAGAGGCTTATAGTAGAAGGTCTATATATCGAAGTTCTACTAGGTATAGTTATCTTATTAAAACTTCCTTAGCCTTATATCTTAGTAGAGAGCTCCTAGTAATAAATATTAGAGTTTATAGTTATCTTTTAGCTCCTATCCTTAACTACTAATTATTATAAAACTAGTTTCTCCTATCTTATAAGTTAATTAGTAAACCTATAATAACTACCTTAATAGACTTAGGTACTTATAGATAAATAAGGAGTATATTAGGGGACTAAGCTTTAATTCAGGTAATTATAGTATCCCTTATATCTCTATCTTTAAAATCGTTTTTAATACCTCTATCTATCTTATAGTAGAGTAATTAGCTAGGCTTAGTAGGCCTTATAATATAGCGAGTAACTACTAAGATATCCTTAGTATATATTAGAGTCGCTATTTTAAGTATACTATTAATATTAAATATACTAGCTATAACTTACTATAAGTATAAGGGGCGAATTATCTCCTCTATTAATTCTAAGGTCTTATTCTAATATTTAATAAGGATATATTTTAATATTATATTAAAAGGGTCTATCTAACTAGGGATATTATCTATCCTAGGTAGAGGGCGTATATTATATTTAATTAGCTAAGGCTAGTAACTAAGCTCATTAGGAGGTCTAAAGCCTAGGATATCTTTATTATTTTATCCCTATACCTAAAACCTACTTATACTTAGTTTATTAAGTATAGGCTTTATTAAAAGTCTAATTTTAAGGATAGGAAGGTTTAAGGATCTTAACTCCTAGATCTACGCGTCTAATACTTTATTATAATAAAAAATAACTTTCCTTATTATATTATATTAAGAGAAAAGTTAATAAGGGGAAAGTATAAGTAATTTATAGACTAAAGAGCTAAATAGAAGTAATATTTAAAGAAAAGGAGGAGCTATAATATAGTAGTTAATATTATATAATTAGTAGATAAATTAAGTTTAAAAGTAAATAATATATATAAAAAGGGGAGAGGGAAACTAGAGGGCTTAAAAGGTAAGGAGTGCGTTTTTATATCTACTAATTGCTTTAATAATATAGTAATTTATTAGTAGCTTATAAAAGGAATAATTAACTCTCCTCCCTTACCCTCCTTAGCTTTAATAAAATAAAACGAACTTAGAATAAAAAACTTATAATAAATAGAATAATAAATCAGGGTAGTTATATATAGGGAAAGAATAAAGGAAATAATAATTAGTAGTAGCTATTAAAACGAGTAGCCTAGTTATAAATTAAATAAATATTCTCCTCTATCCTCTATTATTAACTTCTCCCCTTATAATAACTACTTTTAGTTAGCTACTTTAATCTTTATTTAACCCCTTTATACTTTCTCTCTTATATCTATAACTTATATCTTCTTATTATAGCTAATTATAACTTCCTTATCTTAGGTATTAAAAATACTAATTAACCTCCCTCTTATTATCTCTTATTAGTAATAACTCTTTAGGTCCTTAGTTCTAATATCCCTATACTTAAAATAAAGAAAAATAATATATCTCTTTTTATCTAATACTCTAATAATTAACTTTAGGTATTCCCTCCCTTCTTTTTAATATCCCTATACCTTCTAGCTAATAATTATAATTCTTAAGTAGCTATAAGCCTTATTTAGCTTTAACTTAATATCCCTAGTAATAAATATTTAGAGGTAGCCTTTATATTATAGGTATTCTTAAATAAGACCGCTAAGGTAAAAAGGCTAGCTTTCTAGAAGGCTTATCTTAGTAAATAGGACTTTAAATAAATATTTAAAGTAACTAAGGGGTCTAGAGAATTCTATTATTAAGTCTTTATCTATATCTCTATTACTTTCCTCGCTAGCTTATAAGAGATAAAGGTTATTTAGCGCGTAGTAGCTATATATAGCTTATTATTTAATCCTAAGGTAGTTATAATATAATACCCTATATTTACTATAAAAAGTAGGCTTATACTACTAAGACCCCTATATTAAGTGTTTATATCTATAAACTATACTTTAAGTCTATCTCTATACTAGGTACTCCTTATACTAACTATTTCTTCTATAAAACTTAAGAGAGTTACTTATATAATAATCTAAGTATCTATAAGCGCTATAGGTATAGAATTAAGTATAATAATAAAGCAAGGAGGAGTAGAGAAGTTAATAGTATTAAGGAGATCCTATAGTCCTAAATTCTAGTAGATACTATAGTTATAGCTATAGCTAAGTTTAACTTCTCGCTCCTTTATAATAAATACTATTAATAAGCCTAGGAATATTATTCTAAAGCTAGGTTTATATACTCTTATTACCCTTTTATAATAGA
>JAVHLU010000823.1:0-45246 GCA_036785755.1 Colletotrichum ledebouriae | reverse complement strand
TCGCTCTTAGTACTTAGGGCTATAATAATAAGGGGGTTCGTTAGTCTCTAGTTACTAATCTAGTTAATCTCGCTATACTTATTAGCTTAGTAAGACTACTAATCTCTATATTAGTATTATATATAGCGATCTTAGCTATATTAGCTATAACTCGCTAGTTAAATAATAGTAGTTTTAATAATATATAAGGGAGTAAGGAAAGGGATATATTCGCTAGAACCTGCTAGTAGCATATAAAAAAAGAGAAAGGGAGGAGTTTAAGGTCTATATCGTTCCTATCTTAATTCTATAAGAAAGCATAGCTATTACTATTCCCTCGGAACTAAGGTAGGTCTATAAATATCTTCCTCTCTTTAAACTATGTTTTTATCGTTATTTATATCATTATTATTCGTTACTTATAAATTTCTTAAGTTATTATCATATTTGAAGTGGATTAATTATATATATATATATATATATATATATATATATATTAATAGTAGGGATATATAGACGTAGTAAAGGCACCTAACTCTCTAAGAAGCCTATAAAGGCTATTAAAAAGAGTAAAAAACTCCGCCTCTAGGTATTATTAGAAAGGGCTAGAACTAATAGGAACTAGAAAGATAATAAATAATATAGCTCTACTTATAAATAGGTAAGAATATTAAGAGTAGGCTTAAAAGATATATAGAATAATTCGTAGATCTAATTAAAAGAGATCCTCTTAATTAGGCGTAAATTCGCTAAGAAATTCCTAAAAAACGAGGTATAGGGTTATTAAGGTACTAATAGTAATAATAATACTATCTTCTCCTCCGCTATGCTCCTCTCCTCTACGCTCTACTCTATAGTCTCTTTATAACAGGTCTGTGCGCTAAGGGAGCTTTTCCGAAAGTTATGCAGCCAGGTCTATCCTATCCTATCCCACTACCTATAGACTAATAGTAATACTAAGAGGTAGAACTAGGAGATATAAGCTATCCTATGCGTATTTATAACCTAGGTATAGGATAACTAGGGGCAGCTCCTACCTACTAGTTAGCTAGCGGTTTATAATAGAGTTAGTAATATAACTAGGCTCTCGCTATTCTTCTTAGAATATAGGTACTATACTAACCTTATACTTATAGTAAATAATATAATAAAAGAAGCCCCCTCCAGGGATATAGTAGCTACCCTCCTAGTAATAAGACTATAAGAGGTAGTAGACTTTATCTAAGTAAGTATTATAGCTACCTAATAGTATAGCGAGAAGAATATAAACTAGTATAGGATGCTTATAGAGGAGTACTAGGTAAGTAATAAGGTTTAGCTTTTAATAGCTAATTATAAAAGCCTTAGGCCTAGTAAGAAGATATTATAGTTATAGTATAAATATATTATAATTAGAGTCCTAAGCCTATATATTATTAAGTTTGATATACCTAGTAATATCTACCTAAGGTTCTATATAGACCTCCTCTAGAGGGTGCTAGAGGACCCCTTACTTATATAAATTAGAATAGGCCCCTAGCTACTACTAATTATAGCTAATAATAGCGAGTTCGAGTAATATATAGAGGAGATATATATAGTATAATAGAAAGTAGTTAAGCGAGAGTAGAAGCGCGAGGTCCTAGGTAAATAGGAGGGGTATATAGAGCCTACTTAGGAGCTTATAGAGGCTATTATAGAGACTACTATAATAGATAGGTATAAAGCCCTATATAAACTCGTTATAAATAATAATAGCAACCTAGCCTATACCTAGGGGGGGACTAGCTAGGAGGGGGGATAGTATTATAAACTACGCCTAGGTTAAGCCTACCTAGGCTTCTATCTAGGTTTACTACCTTAAAGAGCTACTTAGGGCTTACCTAGGGCTTACTTAGTTATTCCCTATAGACTAATAAAATCTCTACTAGAGAGGAAAACTTCCCCTTTTCCTCTTTAGCTTAAATAAATAGTATTATAGCAACCTCTTATTAAATAAACTTAGGTCTAACCCCTCGTATAAGCAAACCCTCTAAATATTATAAAGTCAGACGCGCGCCGCACTAGGGCTAGAGCCAAAGAGGCTACTAAGGCTCTCGTGGTAATACCCTCGGTAAACCTTCTAGCAAGGTGCTACGAAAGCTACTATATAATATAACTCCTTAACCTAAAAGGTCGACCTTCTAGTAAGGTACTAAAGGTAATATAAATATTACTATATAAGAGGTAACTCCTTAACTAAAGAGGTCTTTCCTAAGAGGTTCTTATAGCTAGAAGTATAAGAAGCTCTGCTACTATAAGTAGGGCCTTATACCTCTCCCTCTTCCTTATCCCTTAACTATATTACTACTAAACTATATATATAAATACGCTAAGCCTAAGCGAGGCATGCCCTTTAGTATAAATAACGCAGAGGGGATCGCTAGAGAGTTTAGCCTCGATACGATTAATAAAACCCGCTCCTTTATTAACTACTCTGCTATATATAGAGAGCGTATTATTAGTATAGCCCTTAAGAGGGCTTACTTTAATACCCCTATAGGGGACTCTATAAGGCGTAATAGTATTAGAGCTAAGTAAGTAAACTTAGTAGTAGAAGTTTAGCGGGTCGTTATATACCCTATAGAGTAGCCCTTCTTTAAGCAAGTCCTCTATATTACTAAGGTAGAGGTAGCCTAGGCGGCCTAGACCTATTAGGGGAACGTTAGTAAGTATAGCTTATGCCGAATAGAGAGACCGTTGCTAACGATAGCATAGCTAGCGGATAAAGCGGTAATAGAGGCGGTATTAGCGGCGCGGGTAGTGCGCGAGAGGATAAGTCGATAGTTTCGTAGTCTATTAAATAATTAAAAACCACGTTATTATTAATATAAAGTTAAAGATTATGAGGCTATTAATAGGCACGTATAAGTGTAGCTATAGTTAGGAAAGTTACGATCACGTGACCGAAGGCTATATATTGTTAGGAGGCGCGTAGTTAGAAGGTCTATTGCACTTAAGTAGGTAAAATCACTATGCAGTAGCCAGAGGCCTTAGCTAAAATATAGGAAGATATATTATTACTTTTACTATTAGTAAGCGTCAAAGGTCAACTTATTAAATAGGAGTAATTAGAATATTATACTTACCTATCTAATAATAGGGTTTCTATTGATAGAAGCTAATGGATAATACTTAGTAATATTAAGGTCTTATTAGTTTATATTACTAGGATAGATCTAGGGGTTAGGGGCTATAGTAATTAGTTATAGTCCCTAGTAGGTAATATATAGTATAAGATAAGCTAAGAGTATCCTAGGGATAATTATAAAGGTTAATTACTAAAGAGCTATAGGAGTCTATCCCTAAGCTAGGCTTAAATCTATATTATATATAAGTCCTAAATAGTTTATTATTTTGTCCTAGTAAGTATTAGTTCTCTACTTATAATAAGTACTTATAATACTAAGGGTAAGCTACTTATAGTTTGCTTTATTAGTACTCACGCTTCCTTATTATTGTATAACTTATACTATAGTTCTTCTATACCGAGTGAGGCTTATTGTTCCTATATTATTCTATATATAAGTATCGTTAGGCGCTAGGCGTGCCTGCGGGGTAACCCTAGTCCTTCTATCTCTAACGGGTCGTAATGATAGTTTTATATATCTTAAACTATCTTAGTATAATTCTGTATTATCGTATTACCTTTAAATATCTTTATATTACTCTCTTTATAAAAGCAATTGAAAGACTATTCTCAAAGGTAGCTTTTTAAATAAGTCAGCTATATCATTTCTTAATAATATATACTAAAGTCAACTTTAGTTTATTTACTAGCCTTTTATATTGAGGAATTAGAACTCTATTTGTACTTTATATTACGATCTACAGGCTTCTCCGTTATGAATATAATTACTTCTATATTATTAACGTATACATAAAGAGGCTTTTTAAGCTTTATATTTGGTTTAGTTAAGAAACTATTTCACAACTTAGGTTATATAAGCATAGCTAATTCTAGCTTCATTAATTAAGTGCTACTAATTTAAAGCACTACAGAATAAGATCTAAAATAGATCTAAAGCAATAAAATCAAATTCTCTATTAATGAATAATAACTTAGTGCTTATATCATAAAATGTACTTTAGGTATATGAAGTTAGTACTGTAGAGTTAAAAGGTTAAAGTTAAATCTATAACGATTTTAATAAGTATTTTAATATACTATAATAGTTATAAGCTTAGCGTTTTTACTTTAGAATATATATATCTCTCAACTATATTTATATACTTAAGGTACTTTATTAAGTTACCTCATTCTATAAAACTTCATATATTTTTCAAGATATCCTCTTATATAGAATCCAACTCTAACTCCTACTCTAAAACTATCTTCTATAGCGCTAATAGCTAATTTGATTAATATCATTTCTAAGTAATGAATACATTAATTAAATATTTAATATATTCCCTATTTAGTCATATACAACGCTTTATTGATTTATAGTTATACTATAAATAAAGCTTTAATGATTTTAGGAAAAGGCTAAAGCTAAAGGTAAGTCATAACTACTTATAAAGCTTACACTACTATATTTAATAGATTTATATTATAGTATAAAAAGACTAAGTTAACTAAGATACTTAAGAAATAGCTTTGGGTTCGGAACTCAAAGGTAGGTGGAGCTTATTTAAATAAACTAATCTTACTATTTATTCTATTAAATATAATTCTATTTTAGAAATTGAAGAGTATAATTATAGTTTAAGTAATTATGTAAGTAGTTTGATAATAACATAACTAGAATAGCATTAAGTTTATAGTTATAACGTAGCCCTCTCGCAAAAATGACTATAATAAATTGACCTAGTTTATAGACATAATTCAGGAAATACTATAGAGGCACTTTAATCTATACCCTCTACTAGTTAAAGATAATAATATAGAAACTCTATATATTCCTACTCGCAAGCAAACCTTTATATAAAGTTAGATATACCCGGGGGTATGGGGCGTCGCGAGCTCGCGTTTACACCCCCTACTCACGTAGGGGGGTAAAAAACCCTCGACCACGCTAAAAAGTCGTTTCTATGCTAAGTCTGTTACTAGTCGTGTTTTTAGCTTTTCCTGCCTAAATATTATACTTTTAAAGCTATTAGATAACGCTATTTTATTATATTTTAAATTATCCTTTTTTATATATACTTATTATAATAACTCTCTTAAATCCTATAGGTTTAAGCCCCGCCTAGAAGGGTATAGTTACCCTATATATATAGCGATAATAGGACTGCGCTATAATCTCTCGGGACTATAAGTCTAGCGCTATTAAGAGTATACGGTCTATCGCTACCTAGTATAAGGTCTCTTATACCAGCGTTACGAAGTATATTAAGCCTCTTAAGGCTAGGTAGAGTATTATAAGACCTAATAGTTAGCCCTAGTTACTAATACTAGCTAAAGACGCCGCTCTTAAGGCTTTTATAATCTAGCTTTTAGATACTAGCTTCCTAGCGACCCTAGTTATTATTAAAGAGATTATGAACAGTTTCTAGGTAACCTAGGGCTAAGGCCTAGTATCTAAGGGGTTTATATCCGCTTAGCTTTAGGATTATCTAGAGCTAAGAAGTCTAGCTTTATTAAGCTAGTTAAGCTTTATTAAAAAGGAGCGGAGTTAGACCCCGCCCCAATTTAGGACTTCTTTAATTAGCTTAAGACCTATATTAACTTATATAATATTAGGGGCTCTAAGGTCTAGAACGCTAATAAGTCCGGCTATTAGATCAGGTATCTTAATAGCTAGGTCTAAGTTATTATACTATAGGATATAAACTAGAAGAGAGGAGTAGCTCTAGAGGTTACTAATCTAGCTAACTAGGAGTCCTATACTCTTATTAGATATAGTAATAGTATTAGTATAACTATCCTAGTATATATAATATTTAAGATATAGCTAATTACTACCTAGGCTTAATATAATATAGAGGAGGGTATCCGCTTTGCTTAATTACCTACCGCCTTCTCTAGCTAATAGATTATAGAAGACTTTATTAAATACTTTAATAACTACTTATTTATAAAGTTAGCGAAGTTTTAAAAGATTAGATATTTAATAGAGGGGTATTTCGGCGTTAATGGGTATAGCTGCTAGTCTAATTAGCGGTATATATACTTAGTACTTCTAAGTTAATACGCTAAATACTTAGCAGCCCTCTAGGGGAATATCCCGGAGCGCCTATATTAACTATTACTCTTAGATAGCTTCTCTAGTTATATAAGCTGAGGACTTATAGAATATTATATAGAGTATGATATTATTCTAGGGTTTTCCCCCCTTATGCTATATATATATTATAGCTAATAGATATAGGAGTCTTTTCGCAGTTTAAAGAGGCCTAATAGAAGACCCTTTATAAAGCTATTCGTAGGGGAGCTCTTAACTTCACGAGGGGAGACTTCGTTATAGCGCTTCGGAGTATAACTAACGCTATGTTTATAAGTTAAAATATTATAAATAGCTTTAAGAGATCGGGAGTATAGCTAATATAATCCGACTTTATATTAAGACGCCTAGTAAAAAAGATATAGCAGGCTAAATAAATAATCCCTTCTTATCTTATATACCTCTTACTCTGCGAAGAGCGTTTTTAGGCTAGCGTGGAGCGTAATAACTATATTATTAATAAGTATGGATTAATACTCTTATTACTAACCTGTTATAACTTCGGCCTTATAAAGGAGGTACTAAAGGAGGGTTCTATATTAAATAACCAAGCAGTCGCCTATATTAGTAACTATAATAGTTACTTAGAGAGTCTTTATTAAAAATAATAGGCGCGACGAGGAGTAAAGCCTTTATGCTCGTTTGTAACGAGTATTACAATCTCTAATATAATAGAGACTTAAGAGGTATATACTAATAAAGCAATTACGTAAGAGGCTTATTAATAGAGACGTTATATTAAAAGAGAGGCCCGCTATTAGGATCTCAAACTTTGTAAGGAGTATTTAGTAAGAAAGAGGGTTATAATCGATAGGAGGAAAAAGACGTTAAACTTTAAATAGTGGCTCTACTATACTAGGAAGTTTAAAAACTCCATTCTATTTAATAATAATAACCCACGAGAGGCTAAACTAGACAGAGAGGTATTTATAATAGATATATTTAACCCCGACCTAAAACCGCTACCTAAAGATATTATTAATTAAATAAACTATACCTCCCGCCCTCTTAGAGAGATTAACATTAATAATACCCTTGTAGAGGCGGCGTTACTCTTAATAGGGCTTGATTTTAACCTTGACTTCCTTAACGACCCTAATAATATAGTTAAAGAGGTCTCTAATGATAATAATAATAATAGCCTTATTAACGACGACGATAATAAGGTTATTCTAGAGCCGGAGCTGCTGCTATTAATAGTACTAGTAACTCTAACGCTAGCGCCGGGTCGCCGGTCGAGATACTATAGTATTAAGGGGGATATTAATTAATTCAGGGCTACTAGCGAAGTTAGCTATAGTATATTAACCCCCCCTTCGACGTAGAGGCCTTAAGAGGCGCTATATATAGCAAGTAATAATAGTATTGTAATTAAACTATAAGCAATTGATAGTTATTGATCGATAAGGGATATTAATATAGTTTATATATAAGTCGATAGCCCTAAGTTAGAGCTATTAACTTATATAACTTTCGGTATTATATAACGTTATGTTATTATATTGTTGATAGTTTGAGGTTATTAATAAATAATAGTTATATTAAAAAGTGAGGGTTTTGGTATTTTAGCGTGGAAACGACTTTTTGGCGTGGTCGAGGGTTTTTTGCCCCCCTACGTGAGTAGGGGGTGTAAACGCGAGCCCGCGCCGCCCCACACCCCCGGGTATACTCTAGCTAAAAAGACTAGCAAAATGGTAATAGTATTAATAATACTATACTATATATAATAAAGCTAATTATAATAAGGCTACGTAGTCCACTAAGGCTCTTATAGCCTAGAAACGCGTTTACTAAACCTTTTAGTAAGGTGCTACAAACGCTGAAAAGGTTGACCGTTTAGTAAGGTATTATAAACGCTATTATATAAGATATTCAATACCTCCTCACCCAAAAGGTTAACCTTCTAGTAAGATACTATATATATAAGAGATAACTCCTTAACTAAAAAGGTCTTTCCTAAGAGGCTCTTATAGCTAGAAGTATAGAAAGCTCTACTACTACAAGCAGGCTTTATACCTATCCCTCTTCTTTATCCTTATCCTATAATCTATAAAGAGTCCGCTAAAATGTTAACACTAAACCCAGTATATTAATATACTAAATATATATAGCAGACCTATTATCACTAATGATGTATAAAAGATTATCATAGAGTTTAGTATTAATATAATTAATAAAACCGTCTCCCTTACTAAGTAGCCTAGATAATACTAAAAGCATATTATTAGCATAGCCCTTAAGAGAGCTCTTATTAATACCCCTATAGGAAATCTCTAGCTATATAATTATATTATATATAAATAGGTAGACTTAGCAGTAGAGGTTAGATAGATCCTTAGGTACTCGATAGAGTAGCCCTGCTTTAAATTAACCCTCTGTAATACTACGGTATATGAAGCCCTTTAGGGATTAGTAACTATAGCTTATATTAACTACTTTAACATAGAGAGAGCATTGCTAATAAGAGCATAGCTACTACTAGGTTTATTAGCTTAGTGTACACTTTCCTCACAGACTAGCAGACGTAGCAGTAACAGAGATAATGTTTAATAGCAGTATAAGTAATAAGAAAGACGATAAGTTAATGGTTCACTAGTCTGTAGTAATTAAGCAATTAAAAACTATATTATTATTAAACTATAAAGCTAAGAATCACAAGACTATGAATAGGCATATATAAGTATAGCTATAGTTAGGAGAGTTATAATTACATAGCTAAAGGCTATATGTATTATTAGAAGGCATAGAGTTAGAAGGTCTAAAGTAAAGTAGGTAAAACGACTATATGGTAGCTAGAGGCTACTAAGGTAATATAATAACATAAAGCTTTACTTAGAAAGAATAGTATATGTTACTGAAAAAGGTACATAATAAGTTTAATTTAAGTAAGTAATATATATTATTCCTAAAAGCAAAAGGCTAGAAAGTCTCTAAGGTTAAAGAGATATTTATAGTCTATAGTTTTAGTTTAGTAATCAAAGAATTTAATTATATATTTTTAATATTTGTAATTTATAAATTATCTTTAGGTGAAATATATGAAATAAAGGTACTTGATATTAAAGCTATATTAAATATAGAACTCTCTAAATACCCTAAATAATAATATAATAAAGGATTGCCTCTAAAGAAATTAATACCTCTAGAATATAAAGAAATACTCTTACTTAGGGTTTCCTCTAATTAGAAAAGCTAAATAGAGACTTTTAAATATATCTATTGTTTTTATAATACTGGTATATTAAAGAGAGCGATGGTAGGCATAGTACGAAGTCTAAATGATTATTAATTAATAAGTTAGGTTATAAGGTAGCTAGCAGGGTAGGAACAATATAGGAAGACTAAAAAGGTAGGTCACGTGATAGGTCACATAACCGTTTGCTAGGCCCTAGTTATTCTAACCCAGTCCATAGATCTAAAGCTAGATCTAGCCTACCAGGCGAGTGGGAGTCTTACCTATTATAGCGTAGGTAGGCGAATACTCCCACAATATTAAAAGACCTCTTAATCTAATTTAGAAATACTTAAGTAATTTATATTTAGTAATACTTAAAACTAAATATACAAAAGAAGGTTAGCTAAAAATGGTAAACCTATTTCTGAAATTAAATTTAATATAAATAGATCTATGAGAGCCTCAGTGGCCCGTTCGGCTCCGATGTAATCGGCCCCGGTGCGGCGCGCGTCCGACTTTATGCGGTAATATTCAGAGGGTTTACTTACGAGTAGTAGGAACGTATAGAGTTCCTATATTATTTTCCTTAACTAGTAGAGGGTATAGGTTAAAATACGTATATAGTATTTCCCGAATTATGCTTGCGAACTAGGTGAATTTGTTGTAGTCTTTTTGCAAAGGGGCTGCGGCGTAATTCAGAGCTCAATAAATATAAGAAATAATAACTTAAAATAGAACTGTATTAGAATTAAAATTATAGATCTAATTTTATGAAAGCTGATTACTAAGAATATTAGCTTAAACTATAGAGTTTAGATAATACTATAATATATTAAATATTTATTGTTTAGAAACATAGTTTTAATAATTATAATATAAATCAATTGATGAAGAACCTCAATCGTATTACTTTTAGCGAATATAAGCTTTACTACTTCAATACATTATAGAAATAAAAGGCCTTTCTTTATTTATCTTGTATAAATAAGAACATATCTTAAGATAAGTTCTATATAGTAATAAATAGCTTTAGAATAGAGAATCTTACTTTAGATAATATTATATATATTTAGGATTTCTATATTAATATTATTTTCTCAATAAAGCTAGGCGGTAAGGTTATATAGTATTATAGTGGCCTCTGGCCACTGCATAGTGATTTTACCTGCTTAAGTGCAACAGACCTTCTAACTCCGCGCCTCCTAACAATATATAGCCTTTAGTCATATGATCCTCTCCTAACTATAGCTATACTTATATATACCTATAGCCTCACGATCTTTAACTTTATATTAATAATAACGTGGTTTTTAATTATTCAATAGATTACGAAACTATCGACTTTTCCTCTCGCGCACTACCCGCGCCACTAATACCGCCTCTATCACCGCTTCGTCCGCTAGCTATGCCGTCGTTAGCAACGCTCTCTCTATCTCCCCTCTAGGGGTATTGATAAGAGCCCTCTTGAGGGCCATGCTAACGATACGCTCTCTATATATAACAGAGTAGTTAAAGAAGGAGCAGGTTTTATTAATTATATCGATACTAAACTCTCTAGTAAGCTCTTATATAGTATTAGCGTTAAAGGGCGTGCCTCGCGCGGGCTTAGCGTTTTTATATATAAGGTCTAGTACTAATATAGTTAAGGATTTATTATAGGTTAGATAAGGATAAGGAAGAGGGAGAGGTATAAGGCTCTGCTCGTAGTAGAGCTTCTTATACTTCTAGCTATAAGAACCTCTAAGGAAAGACCTCTTTAGTTAAGAAGTTACCTCTTATATAGTAGCGTTTACTTTTAATACCTTACTAGAAGGTCGACCTGTTAGGGTAAAGAGTTATCTCGTATAGTAGCTTTTATAGTACCTTACTAGAAGGTTTAGCGAGGGCGTTACTATAAGAGCCTTAGTAGCCTATTTAGCTCTAATATAATTAGCCCCGGTGCGGCGCGCGTCTAACTTTATACGAGGGTTTACTTATAAGTAATAGGAACGTATAGGGTTCTTATATTATTTTCCTTAACTAGTAGAGGGTATAGGTTAAAATACGTATATAGTATTTCCCGAATTATACCTACGAACTAGGTGAATTTATTATAGTCTTTTTGCAAAGGGGCTGCGGCGTAATTCCGAACTCAATAGTATTATAGTTTTAATTATACTTCTTACTTTAGTAAGATTAACTGACATACTATACTTAGACACTTAAACTAGAATAATAATTTTATATTCCTTAAAAGTAAGCTTATCCCATTCTACTCGCTTGATTTTATAAGCTATAATATTATTATAATAATAACCTATTTGCTAAGTAAGTTTGAAAAGTGCTATAAAACCTTTTGTGTAAACTATAGAATAATAAGTTAAATAACGTAGAATTATAGATTTTTTACTAAGAGTATCTTAGTTTACACACGCTATCTTACTTAAGTTAATAATATAGAAGAAGTAAGTATTAAAAGTATTCTTTAAGTTGAATATAAAGCTTATATCATTCCTTATATAACGAAAGTTATTTTGAAACGCACTCTAGAAACTAAATCTATTTATGAATATCATTATATTACCTAAGGCGTATTTAATTATTTAAAAAGCTAATCCTCGTTTAGTAAACTATAGTTTCTAATTATTACAAATAAATATATAGAATGTCATTTTAGATTTCAGCTTATAGAAAAAGACTATAGATTAGTTACTGAATCTTTCTTTCAGTTTAAATCTTAAAGACATCGTTAAAAGGCTAACTATTTTCTAAGCCTTAGTTTAATATTTAACGCTCTATAACTATAATAAAAAGTAAAATGAGATTTTAATATTTTTTTATTAAAAACAGAAGTAGGTTAGAGAACCTTTTTCTATATATATAACCTAACTAGCGCTCTAAAATAGATAAATTAAAAGGTAATTAATAGAAGTATTAAACTTAAGATTGCAGCCAGACCCTTTAGTAATATAAAGTTAGAGAGCGCTAATATAAATATTTATTTATATAATATAAGCTTAAGTGAACTTTATAGTTAGCTTCTATTGAATTAGATTAGATATTAAGAGTTCTAAAACTATTACTATTAATATAAATATAAGAGTATCGATATAGGCCTGACTTAACAAGAGCTAGAATACTAAATATAAGTAGTTATTACTATATTAAACTATTACTTAATATTCTAGGTCTACTATTCTTAGAGCTTTCCTAAAGTATACATAGTAGCTACTTACTAGCGGACCTTATATAAATTAGATAACTTTATATATATACCTAATCTTTATTCTTTTACAATTACTCTCCTCTTTAAAGCTTTAGTTCTTAAGTATTATAGGCTACGCCCGGGTCAAGCCTACCTAGGCTTTTGCCCAGGTTCACCGCCTTAGGGAGCCTACCCAGGGCCTACCTAGTTAGTCCCTATAGACTAGCAAAATCTCTATTAGAGAGGAGAACTTCCCCTTTTTCTCTTTAGCTTAAATAAATAATATTATATTAACCTCTTATTAAATAAACTTAGGTCTAACCCCTTATATATTTAAGCTCACTACTATAATAATAATTATAAGTTAAGCGCTACTCCCTATTAATTAGTAAGATAGTTAATAGTAGTATAGCTAAAACTCGAGATAAGTTATTATAAGCTAATTTAGTAGTAGTAGAGGAGTCCCTCTAGTAATAGTTATAAGAGGTTAAGTAGGGGAATAGCTATCATATAGCTACGCAGACCCCTATACGTACTACTAGTAAGGTATTAGTAATACCTAGCATAATATACTAGAAGCTACTACCCCTACCCTGAAAGCTTTTAAGTAAGTAGAAGGAATATACTACCTAGGTATAATAAATAAGATATAAGATTACTATAGATAGGGCGTTCTATACTAGAAATATAGAGGTATAGTACCTTATTAACTCCTACTTAGATATTATACCCTAGTAAGTAGTCTCTACTTTCTATGGAGCTAGGGGGTGGGGGGAATATAACCCTAAGGACTTTATAGCTTACCTAGACTAGATATATAAGGACCTAAATATCTAGTTATAAGCTATAGCCTAACTATAAACCCTCTAGTAAAAAGAGAATAAATCCCTAGTAACCTTCTTATTAAGATTTAAGCGAATACTAGCTAATATAAGTAGTATAAACTAGCCTAATTAAGTCTAGATCTTACTTCTAGAGGCCTCCCTTACCCCTAGGCTAAGGGATTAGCTAATTACTATTAACCTACTAGCTAATTATAATAGCTAGCCCTTAAAGGTCTAGAGTATTATATAGAAAGTAGAGCGCTAGAAGGTCTCTAGTAACTAGTTAGTAACTTACTAGAGACCTACTACTAAGGATACTAAAGGGAATACCTATATAACTAGAGCTATATATATCTTATAGATTAAGAAGGCGAGACGCTATAACTATTATACTCTAGCTCCTCCTTAGTTACCTCTCTAGTATAATATTAAGAGCTTTAGAAAGGTATAAGAAACCCTTATACCTATTATACTTATAGAGCTAGAGGTTATATTACCTAGCGCTACTTTAATAAGGAGGACTACCTACTTAGGGTTATAAAAGTAAAGACCTTAAAAGAAGAACTCATATATTATAAAGTTATAAATAACTATTAAGTAGTAGCTAACTCTTTAGAAGAAAATAAGGAGTTAAGTAAAGACTAACTCTAGAGTAAAATTAAGCCCTAGAGCTTACTAAGGAGGAGAAATTAAGTTATAAAGAACATAAATAGGAATAACTAGCTAATAATAAGCTTATTATTATTTAAGTTAGAGTTAATAGAGGATATCTAGCTTATACCTTAGTAGATACTAGGAGTAATACTTATATAATTACTAACCTTTCTATCGCTTAATACCTTTGCTTTTTATTTATTAAAAAGGGATATTAACCTATAAGGGGGTATATACTTAGTAGACTATTACTAAGTAATATACTAAGTATAGTAGTATTTAACTTAGAAACGAGTAGTTATACCTAGTATATCTTTAAATATATAGTTAAGAGCTTAGACCCTTATATCCTCTTAAGGCGCCCTTAGATAGAATAGAACTAGGTTACTTCTAACGCTATAGCCTACTAAGTATACTATAGGAGGGGATACGTTAGGCTATACCTAAAGGATTAAGAAGAAACGCCCCTTATAAAGGAAATAAGGGCTACGAGGTTCCTTAATATACCCTTATTCTCTATAATATACTAATACCTAATAAGATAATAGGGTAAGTACTAGGAGGGTATTATAAAGGTATTAGTATATACTATTAGCTTAGCTAATATTAAGAAAGCCTTTAACTTAAAACTAAAAGAGGATTAGTAATACTATTTACTAAGCTAGGTCTTAAGAGAGTTTCCTAACCTATCTAACCCTAATAAGGCTTACTTATTACCCCCTAAGTAATTAGAAGTAGACTACTAGATTAACTTTATACTAGGACTAGATAGAAGGGAGCTACTACTCCCCTAGGGCCCCTATTATAATATATTAAGAGAAGAGCTATTAGTATTAAAAAGAACTATATAAGGCCTCTTAGATAAGGGTTTTACTTAATCTAGTAGCTTACTTACTAGGGTACTAATACTCTTTATAAAGAAGCTAAGTAGAGGAATTCGCTTTTATATTAACTATAAGGCCCTTAATATAATTACTAAGAAAGACTAATACCCCCTCTTACTAATCTCTAAGTATAGCTAAGTAGTAGATTAAGCTAGATATAGTAGTAGCTTTCTATACGTTAAAACTAATAGAGGAGTATTAAGAGAGAACTATATTCTAGCCCTAGTGTAGGTTATCTAAGTAAGTAGTTTGGCTGTTTAGCCTAACTAGCGCCCCTACTAGCTTCTAGCGATATATTAATAATACCCTATAAGACTTCCTTAATAACTTTATTACTATTTATATAGATAATATATTAATTTACTCTAATAAAATAAGGGAAGATCATAAGAGGAAGGTCTAGGAGGTCCTCTAGAAGCTAGTAGATATAAGCTTAAACCTTAACCTTATAAAGTATAAGTTCTTAGTTAAGAGAGTTAAGTATATAGGGCTTATTATAATAGTAGGAGAGGGTTCCTCCTATTACCCTTAGAAACTCTAAGTAATTACTAAGTAGTTACCCCCTACCTCCCTAAAGGGGGTCTAGAGCTTCCTAAGGTTTGAAAACTATTATAATAGATTTATATTAAAATATAGTGATATTATTGGACTACTTATATTACTTACTAGGAAGAATATAACGTTCTAGTAGGGAGATAACTAAGAATAAGCCTTCTTATAGCTTAAGTAGCTTTTTAATACCTAGCTAGTACTCTACCTACCTATTCTCACACTTTAGTATAATTCTAAAATAATAATTTAAATACCTTATATTATTTGCCTAGTTTCTAAGTTGTTTGTATTATATACTTTTATTAAATAAGATTCGCATAGAGTATAAGTTTAATAACTCTATATATAGTCTGAATAGTAATTATAATACTATATATCAAAAGGCAGTATTTATATAATGATTCTAAATACTAAATAAGTAGTATCTTCTATTACTACTCCAACGTATCAAGTTCGGAATTACGCTATAGCCCCTTTGCAAAAAGACTATAACAAATTCACCTAGTTTATAGGTATGATTTGGAAAATAATATATAGGTATTTCAACCTATACCCTCTACTAGTTAAGGAAAGTAATATAGGAACCCTATATATTCCTACTACTTATAAAACCTCTAAATATTACTATATAAAGTTAGATACGCGCTATACTAGGGCTTATTGTATTAGAGCTAAACGGGCTACTAAGGCTCTTATAGCAACGCCCTCGCTAAACCTTCTAGTAAGGTAAAAGCTACTATATAAGATAACTCTTTGACCTAAAAGGTTAACCTTCTAGTAAGGTGCTAAAGGTGCTATAAACGCTATTATATAAAATAACTCCTTAATTTAAAAGGTTAACCTTCTAGTATAGTATTAAAAGTAAATACTACTTTATAAGAGGTAACTTCTTAACTAAAGAGGTCTTTCCTAAGAGCTTCTTATAGCTAGAAGTATAAGAAGCTCTACTACTACGAGCAGGGCCTTATGCCTCTCCCTCTTCCTTATCCTTATCCACGAAGTCCTAGGCATACCTATAACCCACGATAAATCCTCAACTATGTCGGCACTAGACCCCGCATACGAATACGCCAAGCCCGAGCGAGGCACGCCCTTCAGCGCAGCGATCGATGAAACCCGCTCCTTTATCAACCACCCCGCCACACACAGAGAGCGTATTGTCGGCGACAGGGAGAGCGTTGCTAACGACGGCACAGCTGCGAAGGCGTCAGCCAACCCGATCGAACAAGAGGACTGCTAGCGGACGAAGCGGTGATAGAAGCGTTATTAGCAGCGCGGGTAGTACGCGAGAGGATAAGTTAATAGTTTCGTAGTTTGAATAATTAAAACGTACGTTATTATTAATATAAAGTTAAAGATCGTGAGGCTATAGGTATATATAAGTATAGCTATTGTTAGGAAAGGATTATATAACGAAAGGCTCTATATTATTAGGATACGCGGAGTTAGAAGGTCTATTGCACTTAAGTTAGTAAAATCACTATGCAGTAGCCAGAGGCCCCCCTCTAAAGTATATTAGTAATAGGGATAGCTCTATACCTTTCTTAAGTATTAATAAGGTTACTATTAAGGAGATAAGTATAATAATTATTTATATATATCTAATTCTTAAGAAGCTATAATAGACTAATTATATAATAGTTTAACTTTAGAGATAAAGTAAGTATATTAGGTTTTTGTTATAAATATTAATATTCAGAGTAAGATGCTCTATATAAATAATACTAATAATAAAGAAGACTTTCCTTATCCTTTTAAAAGGGGTTAGACCTAAGTTTATTTAATAAGAGGTCGCTATAATACTATTTATTTACGCTAAAGATGAATAAGCGAAGTTTTCCTCTCTAATTGAGATTTCGCTAGTCTATAGGGAATAACTAGGTAGGCCCTAGGTAGCTCCTTAAGGTAGTAAACCTAGGTAGAAGCCTAGGTAGGCTTAACCTAGGCATAGCTTATAATATTATCCCCCCTCCTAGCTAGTCCCCCCCTAGGCGTAGGCTAGGTCATTATTATTATTTATAACTAGCTTATAGAGGGCTTTATACCTATCTACTATAGTAATCTCTATAATAACTTCTATAAGCTCCTAGGTAGGCTCTATATACCCCTCCTACTTAACTAGGACCTCGCGCCTCTACCCTTAGCTAACTACCTTCTATTATGCTATATATATCTCCTCTATATATTATTCGAATTCGCTATTATTAGCTATAATTAGTAGTACCTAGGGGTCTATTATTATAAATAAGGGGTCCTCTAGTACCCTCTAGAGGAGGTTTATATAGAACCTCGGGTAGATATTACTAGGTATATCTAACTTAATAACCTAGAGGCTCGGGACCCTAACTATAGTATACTTATAGTATAATTATAATAGCTTCTTACTAGGCCTAGGGCTCCTATAGTTAGCTATTAAAAGCTAAACCTTATTACCTATCTAATACTCCTCTTTAAGTATCCTATACTAGTTCGTATTCTCCTTACTATAGTACTAGGTAGCTATAATACTTACTTAGATAAAGTCTACTACCTCCTATAGTTTTATTACTAAGAGGGTAGCTATTATATCCTTAGAGGGCGTCTCCCCTATTATATTATTTATAATAAGTATAGGGTTAGTATAATACCTATATTCTAAGAAGAATAGCGAGAGCCTAGCTATATTACTAACCCTATTATAGAGCGCTAGCTAAGTAGTAGGTAAGAGCTGCCCCTAGTTATCCTATACCTAGGCTATAAATACCTATAAGATAGATTATATCTCCTAGTTCTACCTCTTAGTATTACTATTAGTTTAGACGTAGTATATTATACTTACTAGCCTCCTTATACTAGTAAGGTAATAGAATTTAGCCTAGAGGTAGCTTACCTAATTAGACCCTTAATTACTAATAATATTATATAAGAACCTATAGAACTAGAAGTAAGACGTAAGGAACTAGTAGGTATAAGCTTTTACCTCTATAATACTAATCTCTTTTAGTATTACTAACTTACCTAGCTTATTTATTATAACCTATACGTAATAGCTAGCGTTATCCTTTATAAGTAGTAGGTTTATAATAAAGTCTATTAAGAGGTCTAAGTATAGGTAAGTAAGTATTAGTAAAGGCTTCAGGAAGCCCCTCTTAGCTTACCTCTAGATATATATCCCTCTATAGATATCGTAGTTCCTTATGAATCTCTATATTATTTATAATTATCCTAGCTAATAGAACTACTAGCTTACTATTTCTAGCGTGCTATTATAGCCTAGGTTGGTAGTTATACTTAAGTTATAGCTCTATTAGATAATCCTCGTACGGAGCTCCCCTAGTAGGTTATTATTATCCTCCCTGCTAGGTACCTATAGCCTCCCTCTGAACGTTAGTCTCCTCTAACTATTAATATTATACTTACTAATTTAGATCTTAGCTTTTATATCTAGTAGGAAGCTCTAAAGCTAGTAAGTAACTATATAATATATAGCCTTATATATTATATCCTAGCTATAGCGCTTATAGTTTAGGGTTACTATTAGAAACTATAGTATCCGGGATATTAATATAACCCTGCTCCTTACTAGGGGGCTAGCTATAGGGTCCCTAGAGGGGTAGGCGTAGTCTAGTATTAGCTATAAGACCCTCCCCTGCTTCTACTCGTTATCCTACCCTTATAATATATCTTATTCTCTCTAAGAGAGGGTATTAGGGGCTACTACTTCCTTACTAGGGTAGTATTTAATAGTAAAGTAATACTAGGATAGCTTATCTATTTACTAGCTCTAGCGCTCTATAAGGCGCTATTTCTTTATAGAATATTTAAGCCCCTAGTAATTAGTTAGTATCTTAGAAGTAATTATACTATATAGCTCTACCCTCTATATAAATAAGTAAAAAAGAACTACTAGGAGCTCCTTATTATAAATAGAGTAGTTATACTTTATAAGTACGAGCTTTTATAAGTAGAACGCTATAGGATACTAGGTACCCTTTAAGTTAACTTATAAGAGTATACCTCTTAATATAAATCCTAAATAATTAGTTTTAATAATAATCTTATCTTCTAGGTTAAACTAGTAGAGAACTAGCTAGATATTAAAAAGCTACTTAAACTATAAGAAGGCTTATTCTTAGTTATCTCCTTATTAGAACGTTATATTCTTCCTAATAAGTAGTATAAGTAGTTTAATAATATCCCTATATTTTAATATAAATATATTATAATAACCTATAAACCCTAGGAAGCTCTAGACCCCCTCTAGGGAGGTAAGAGGTATCTACTTAGTAATTACTTAGAGTTTCTTAGGGTTATAAGAAAAGCCCTCTCTTATTATTATAATAAACCCTATATACTTAACCCTCTTAACTAAGAACTTATACTTTATAGGGTTAAGGTTTAGCCCTATATCTCCTAGCCTCTAGAGAACCTCCTAGACCTTCCTCTTATAATCTTCTTTTATTCTATTAGAGTAAATTAATATATTATCTATATAAGTAGTAATAAAGTTATTAAAAAAGTCCTATAAGGTATTATTAATATATTACTAGAAGCTAGTAGGGGCGCTAGTTAGGCTTAATAAGTAAACTACTTATTTAAATAACTTATATTAGGTATAGAATATAGTTCTCTCCTAGTACTTCTCTATTACCCTTAGCTTATGGAAAGCTATTACTATATCTAGCTTAATGTATTACCTAGCTATACTTCCTTAATATAACGTCTTAGAGATTAGTAGGAGGGGGTAGTAGTCTTTCTTTATAATTATATTAAAAGCCCTATAGTTAATATAGAAGCGAATTCCCCCCCCTAGCTTCTTTATAAAGATTACTAATACCCTAGTAAATAAGCTCCTAGCATTAGTTAACCCCTTATCTAGGAGGTCTTATAAGGTCTTTTTTAATACTAGTAGCTCTTCTCTTTATATATTATAGAGGGGGCCCTAGGGGAGTAATAGCTCCCTTCTATCTAGTTCTAATATAAAAGTAATCTAGTAATCTACCTCTAGTTACCTAGGGGGTAATAAGTAAGCCTTATTAGGGTTAAATAGGTTAGGAAACTCCCTTAAGATCTAGCTTAGTAAATAGTATCATTAATCCTCTTTTAGTTTTAGCTTTAAGGCTTTCTTAATCTTAGCTAAGCTAATAGCCCGTATTAGTACCTCTATAGTACCCTCTTAGTACCTACCCTATTATCTCGCTAGGCGTTAGTAAATTATAGAGAATAAGGGTATATTAAGGAACCTTATAGCCCTTATTTCCTTTATAAGGGGCGTTTCTTCTTAGTCCTTTAGGTATAGACTAACTTATCCCCCCTTATAATATACTTAGTAGATTATAATATTATAAATAACCTAGCTCTATTCTATCTAAGGGCGCCCTAAGAGGATATTAGGGTCTAGGCTATTAACTATATATATAAAAATACGCTAGGTATAACTACTTATTTCTAGGTTAAATATTACTATACCTAGCGTATTACCTAGTAATAGTCTACTAAGTATATACCTCCTTATAAGTTAGTATCTCTTTTTAATATATAGAAAGCGAAGGTATTAAGCTAGGGAAAGGTTAATTATTATATGAGTATTACTCTTACTATTTACTAGGATATAAGCTAGATATCCTCTATTAACTCTAACTTAAATAATTATAAGCTTATTATTAGCTAGTTACTCCTATTTATATTCTTCCTAACTCAATATCTCCTCCTTAGTAAGCTCTAGGGCTCAACTTTACTCTAGAGTTAGTCTTTTCCTAACTCCTTATCTTCTAAGGAGTTAGCTACTACCTAGTAGTTATTTATAACATTATAATATACTAGTTCTTCTTTTAAGATCTTTACCTTTATAACTCTAAGTAGCTAATCCTCTTTATTAAGGTAGCGCTAAGTAATATAACCTATAGCTCTATAGGTATAATAAGTATAGGGGTCCCTTATACCCTTCTAAAGCTATTAGTATTATACTACGGAGGTACCTAAGGAGGACCTAGAGTTTTAGTAGTTATAGCATCTTAACTCTTTAACTTATAAGATATATATAGCTCTAGTTATATAAGTATCCCCCTTAGTATCCTTAGTAGTAAGTCTCTAGTAAGTTACTAAATAGTTACTAGAGACCTTCTAGCGCTCTACGTTCTATATAATACTCTAGACCTTTAAGAGCTAGCTATTATAATTAGCTAATAGGTTAATAATAATTAGCTAGTCCCTTAGCTTAGGGGTCAGGGAGGCCTCTAGAAGTAAGATCTAGACTTAACTAAGCTAGTTTATACTACTTATATTAGCTAGTATTTACTTAAATCTTAATAAGAAGGTTACTAGGGATTTATTCTCTCTGTACTAGAAGGTTTATAATTAAGCTATAGCTTATAACTAGATATTTTGGTTCTTACATATCTAATCTAGGTAAGCTATAAAGTCTAGGGTCGTATTCCCCCCCCCCCCCCCCCCTAGCTCTATAGAAAGTAAAAACTACTTATTAAGGTATAGTATCTAAGTAGGAGTTAATAAGATACTATACCTCTATATCTATAATATAGAACGCCCTATTTATAGTAATCTTATACTTTATTGATTATACCTAGGTAGTATATTCCTTCTACTTACTTAAAGATTTTAGGGGTAGGGGTAGTAGCTTCTAGTATATTATGCTAGGTATTACTAGTATCTTACTAGTAGTACTTATAGAGGTCTATATAGGTATATATTAGCGATTCCCCTACTTAACCTCCCATAACTATTACTAGAGGGACTCTATTACTACTACTAAATTAGCTTATAATAGCTTATCTTAAGTTTTAGCTATATTACTATTAACTATTCTACTAATTCATAGGGAGTAGCGCTTAACTAATTATTATTATTATAGTAATAAGCTTAAATATATAAGGGGTTAGACCTAAGTATATTTAATAAGACGTTATTATAATACTATTTATTTAAGCTAAAGAGGAAAAGGGGAAGTTTTCCTCTCTAGTAGAGATTTTACTAGTCTATAGGAAATAACTAGGTAAGCCCTAGGCAGGCCCTAGGTAGCTCCCTAAGGCGGTGAACATAGGTAGAAGCCTAGGTAGGCTTAACCCGGGCGTAGCCTATAATACATTTTACTATATTAAAGCCTTAAGAGAGTATCAAGTTCGTAGTTATAATATAGCCCCTTTATAAATAACCTATGGCCTCTGGCCACTGCATAGTGATTTTACCTCCTTAAGTGCAACAGACCTTCTAACTCCGCGCCTCCTAATAATATATAGCCTTCAGTTACGTGATCCTCTCCTAACTATAGCCGTACTTATACGTGCTTATGGCCTTACGATCTTTAACTTTATATTAATAATAACGTGGCTTTTAATTATTTAATAGACTATAAAACTATTGACTTTTCCTCTCGCGCACTACCCGCGCTGCTATTAAATACCGCCTCTATTACTGCTTTATCCGCTAGCTATGCCGTTGTTAGCAAGGCTCTCTCTATATTAAAGCAGTTAGCGTAAGCTATACTTACTAACGTTTAAGCCCTAATAGGCCTAGGCCGCCTAGGCTACCTCTACCTTAGTAATATAGAGAACCTGCTTAAAGAAGGGCTACTCTATAGGGTATATAATAACCTACTAAACTTCTTCTACTAAGCTTACTTACTTAGCTCTAATACTATTACGCCTTATGAAGTCCCCTATAGGGGTATTAAGGTAAGCCCTCTTAAGGGTTATACTAATAATACGCTCTCTATATATAGTAGAGTAGTTAATAAAGGAGCCGGTTTTATTAATTATA
Organism: Colletotrichum ledebouriae; assembly: GCA_036785755.1. Lineage (NCBI taxonomy): Eukaryota > Fungi > Ascomycota > Sordariomycetes > Glomerellales > Glomerellaceae > Colletotrichum > Colletotrichum ledebouriae. The sequence goes on along the minus strand of JAVHLU010000823.1, from coordinate 22,054 downwards.
TTAAGGCTAAACTCTCTAATAACCCCCTCTATATTATTTATAATAAAGGGCGTGCCTCGCTCAGGCTTAGTATATTTATATATAGGGTCTAGTACTAATATAGTTAAGGGATAAGGATAAGGAAGAGGGAGAGGTATAAAGCCCTGCTTATAATAAAGCTTCTTATGCTTCTAGCTATAAGAACCTCTTAGGAAAGACATCTTTAGTTAAGGAGTTACCTCTTATATAGTAGTATTTGTAATACCTTACTAGAAGGTCGACTTTTTAGGTTAAGGAGTTATCTTATATAGTAGCTTTTACCTTTAGCACCTTGCTAGAAGGTCGACCTTTTAGGTTAAGGAGTTATCTCGTATAGTAGCTTTTCTAGGCTATAAGAGCCTTAGTAGCCCGTTTAGCTCTAATATAATTAGCCCTAGTATAGCGCGCGTCCGACTTTATACGAGGGTTTACTTGCGAGTAGTAGGAACGTATAGGGTTCCTATATTATTTTCCTTAACTAGTAGAGGGTATAGGTTAAAATACCTATATAGTATTTCCCGAATTATACCTGCGAACTAGGTGAAGTTATAGTCTTTTTGCGAAGGGGCTGCGGCGTAATTCCGAGCTTAATAAATAACCTATAATAGATTCACCTAGTTTATAGGTATAATTTAGGAAATACTATATATATATCTTAACTTATACCCTCTATTAGTTATAGAAAATAATATGAGAACCCTATATATTCCTATTACTCGTAAGTAAACTGTCTAAATATTATAAAGTCGGACGCGCGCCCACTAGGGCTAATTATATTAGAGCTAAACGGGCTACTAAGGCTCTTATAGTAAAGCTATTATATAAGATAACTCCTTAACCTAAGGTCGACCTTCTAGTAAGGTAATATAAACGCTACTATATAAGAGATAACTCCTTAACTAAAGAGGTCTTTCCTAAGAGGTTCTTATAGCTAGAAGTATAAGAAGCTCTGCTACTATAAGTAGGGCCTTATGCCTCTTCCTCTTCCTCTTCCTTATCTAACCCATAATAAATACTATTATATCTTAACTATATTAGCACTAGACCCTATATATAACCATGTTAGGCTTAAGCCAGGTACGTCCTTTAATATAAATAACGCCGAGGGATTACTAGAGAGTTTAGTATTAATATAATTCATAAAACCCGCTCCTTTATTAACTACTCTACTATATATAGAGAGTATATTATTAGTATAGCCTTTAAGAGGGCTCTCCTTAATACCGCTATAGGGCAACCTAAGACTTATAGTTATATTATAAATAAGTAAGTAAACTCAGTCAGAGAAGTTATATATACCCTGTAGAGTAGCTCTTCTTTAAGTAGGTCCTCTATATTACTAAAGTAGAGGTAGCCTGTTAGGGCAATATTAGTAAGTATAGCTTATACTAACTGCTTTAATATAGAGAGAGTATTACTACTAATAATCTAGCTACGAAGGTATTAGCTAACCCGATTAAATAAGAGGACTACTAAAGCTAGTAATAACTAGTAAATAAAGCAATAATAGAGGTGGTATTAGTAGCGCAGGTAGTGTGCGACAGGATAAGTTAATAGTTTTATAGTTTATAGTAGTTAAATAATTAAAAACTATGTTATTATTGAAGTCTAAAGTTAACGATCGTAAGGCTATAGGTACATATAAGTACAGCTATAAAAGCTTAATAATATATAAGGGGAGTATTAAATAAGCTATAATTAAGTATAAGAGTAGCTTTCCTATATAACTATAATTAAAATACTTATTTAACTTTTATTTCAAACTCCTAACTATATAGGGGATCCTTACTATTATATTAGGCATGCTAAGCATATGTAGCGGTATGCCGCACTGCCTTAATATATACCCTCCCTTCTAAGCGAAGGCTTATGCGTGGGCGATACTAGCCTAGCTAAATCTATACTATAGTTAAGTTATAATTATTAGGTTATAACGCTCGTAAAAAGGTATAGAGATATTTTAATATAGGACTTATGCTATCCGGGCTTTTTAATATAATTGGATCTTATAAGTAGCGTATTAAAAATAGTATATAGCTAGCTTCTAGAGTAATTCTATGCTTAGCCCACGTCGGGTGCTTAATTAAGAGACTAATGCTTAACTAAAGAAAACGTGCGCTTAACTAATATATTATATAGTAGCTAAGATACTAAGAGCTATATTATAACTACTACTTGTACTATATTATTTAAATTATATAGGAGCGTTTCCTAACCGTGAAACTCGCTTATAGAGGTTATTATACCTATATCTAAATCCTCTTAAGTAGTAGTAGTTATAACCCCTGCTTCTTTAGATATAGACTACGGAAAGATTACTATTCACTTAATAGTAATCCTTAGTATTAAGTCTATAAACCCCTCTAAAGGTAGATTACCCCTATATAGCTGAATATAAGTAGCGAAAGGTACTAGAAAAAAGGTGGATTATAAGCCTAGGGACGTCCTTAATTTTATTTAAAATAGGTCGGTTATAAAGAAGCCTATACCCTTAGTAGAGCCTCCAGCTACTCAGGCTATAGCCTATAGGCCCTCCCTATCTAGGTACTTTTCTAGATCCTTATATAAAATCTAATACTCTTTATGCGCTACCGATACTATATTTATATAAAGTAGGATTATAATAGCCCATAGCTAATAGTTTTAGGCGTCCTTAAGCGCGCGATATATTAATTTCTCTCCAATTACTATAAAGCGAGGAGCTAATAGTAGAATAGAGCTTGTCTTAGTAGGTAGTTTAAGGAAAAGGAAACGTTCCTCTTATAGATAACCTCCGGCTTCTATAGGAAGGTAGAGAGTTTTAGTGAGGGTCTGTCGAATTCTATATATACAATTAACAGACCCTTGCTATTACCCGCCTAGACCTGCTGCAGGCTGCACCGGGTTTTAGGTAATAGGTCGAAGTTTCAGTGAGGGTCTGTCGAATTCTATACGTATAATTGGTAGACCCTCACTGTTGCCCGCCTAGACGACCTGCTGTAGTAGGTTTTAGGTAATAGGCTAGAATTTCAGTGAGGGTCTATTGAACTCTAAATATATAATCGATAGACCCTTGCTATTGCCCGCCTGAACCTGCTGTAGCGGGTTTTAGGTGAGGAGACAGGTCGAACTTTCTAGGGGTGTATCTTATAGGGGACAGGTTGAAGTTTCCAGTGGTAAAACTTTAACCAAATCTTTCGACCTCCCCTGTGTCCGCCTGGAACGCCGCTTAGCGACGGTCTCATCTTCTATTTCCAGCTTATACTATACCTTAATATCCACTACTCTAGCCATTATATGTGACCAGCCATGATACACCCCCTCCCATAACTCTCTTTAAATAATAAAATATTAGTAGTCTAACTTGTCTACTAAGATAGGAGTGGATAGAAGCGAGCCGATAGAGGCTGCGCACTCCGTTGCCCTCAATTCCGAACGTCGACATGCAGAGGGCATCTTCAATGTCAGCCCCGACAACAGAATGAATACCTCAACACCACAAATAGTTGCAAAGAAACGCGCAAAGAAAAGCTCCGAAGTGTCCATTAATGTATGGCGTCGCTATGGGAATAGCCGCCCACGAAGGTCGGTCTACTGACGCCTAGCATGTGCATCCCTTGCGCGTGGGAGTCGGGCGGATAATTAGGCTAACGCTGCGCGTGCACAGTGAGGGTTTATCAATATGCACACAAAATATTAACATACCCTCACTAAAACATACTCCAGGTCTCAAAGCGGGTAATAGTGAGGGTTTATCGATCCACACACTAAATTTCAATAAACTCTCACCTAAATACCGCTGCATTAGGTCCAAGGACGGGCAGCAGGAAAGGTCTATAGTTATTGCATGCCTATGGGAAGATATTTAGCCTATAAATTAAGCTCGCCTAGCAAATAAGGTCAGCATTCCCGGGCTTATCGGGCATATAGTGTTTTGCTATGAATACAAGCGAACTCAAAATTGCGATATATTAAGATAAATTAATCGCCTTTTAGCCGCAGAGGTATTAAACTGAGAAAATCTGACACTTACCTCCCTAGTTAGCTCAGCGTCTTAAGTGCAACCTTCCTTTGGGCTGGCTTTAGGGAGAGCGACCTAGAGGTTACCTTAGGCGGCAGGAGGGTGTTCTTTCCTCTAGGTTTAAGATACGTACCTGCATACCCGCCCTATCAACTTGCCTACCTACCCAAGTTATTGGTCACTTGTGCCTCCCTTATATAATTATCCTGTTGAGGTCGCCTCCCATTTAAAGTCCATCGCGTCCTCTCCAACCTCATCTCCCAATCACATCTCTTCCACGGCTCTCGTTCTAATCCTTTGTCGCCCATTTACCGCATTCTTCATGGTTCCTAAAACACGTTCCTCCTCTGAAATCGTCGACATTACGGAGGTCTTCCGCGATTTCGAGGTCAGCTGCACCAGTCGTAGTATCGACCTTATAGCTAGCCTCGGGACCCTCGAAGAAACTCTCTCAGACCGCCTAGACTACGTCGACGTGAGGCGCAACCTATCCAGCAATACTCGCAACTTATTAGCCGGCTTTTTGCCCAGCGCCGAGTCCGCCCTGGATAAAACCACGCTTCCCAAACTTCAGCGCGCATGCCGGATATAGGACGTCCCTAGCGCCGATATTCTCTTCTTCACCCGCCGACCCAACGGCAAATATCCCAGCTGTGCATTCTTTATCAGCCTCAAGAAGCTCGCATCTGTTGTGCCTACCTGGCCTGAGGCCCTTTCTCTTGTCTGCGCTGCGGCCGATCGTCGGAGATCGGAGACGAACCCGCCCTCATTTCGGAAGTACGTCGTCTCGCTGCCCGGGGTCCAGAATGTCGATGTGACGAGTGTGCTCTCCACCGTGCTACCGCCCGAGGAGGAGACGCTGAACAAGGACCATCGGCCCAGAAGCTCACAGTCCGGTAAGCAAGCGAAAGGCCGTTGGGCTATAAGGCGGCTATGAGGACGGAACGCTGACTCTTCGCAGACAACCTTCAGCCAGAGAAGATCAACGATTCCAATTCCAGATCCAATCCTGATCCCATTACGACAGACCAGAGCCTGCCCGAGACCCCCAACAGCTACGTCCAACACGACAACCCAGACGAGTCAGAGTACGCCCCCTCCCCTGAGAAAGGCAAGACCTCGTCGACTCGCCCAGACCAACTCGACCAAGACCTACAAAAGTTTGACGACTCAGAGGAAGAGTTAGGCGACTTTAACGGAATTCCACCCATCGCTCAAGATCCTAGTTCACCCGAGGAACAGGACGCTAACAACATACCCGGCTTGGAGGAAGACTTAGCCGACTTTAACAAAAGTTGGTACGAGCCAATTCCATCTTTTGATCCAGCAGACGAGCCGCAATCCGAGCCCTTCTTTGACCTAGACCTGCCGGGCGACTGTCACGAGCCACTTGAAGTTACTCCCACTAGGATGCTTCAACGCGGCCCGCCGTTCGTCGACGATCTAGCAGGCACTAGTCCAACGCCCCCACGACCACGAAAAAAAGCCAAACTGATGTCGCCTACGTCTTCAGGTGAACAGACATGTCTACTATATCCTGGCTGTCTGGTGCATTGACTGACTTATTCCGACCTAGAGGCCAACCCTGACGACGCCGACGCTGCCTGCGTGCTCGGGCCCAGAGATATCCTGAAGCCAACAATATGGATCAAGGGCGCCTGGCTCAACGACGCGATAGCAGAGGTGGTGGCATGCTTTGATCACGCCGCCGTCATCGACTCGACCGAAATGGACATGGTCCAAACGAACAAGTACACGCCCCGGGATTCGCTGCTCCGAACTCTTCGAAATCACAGATGCGTCATCGCTCCGACTTTCGTCTCAGGCAACCACTAGGTCTTGGTTGTGTTGACGCTACAAGAAGCGACGCTCAAGGCAGTCCATATATACGACTCCTTACCTAACAGTGCTCATGCAGCAGCTTCCCGAGAGGTAGTCGGTGCGCTCGTTCGGCGGTACCTCCCAAGTCAATCCAGACATCTACCCATGGTCACCAAACAGGTCGCATGTCCAAAGCAACCAAACACCGACGACTGTGGCGTATTCGTCTTCATCTCTGCCCTGTACCACTTGACGGGCTTGAGACCAGAGGCCAATCCGAATACGTCAATATGGCGCCGAGTGCTATCGCTCATGGCGGCATTCAAGGCAAGCGTGGATTGGGACCTGGACTGGGACTCGGTGCTTCCACGACAGCCTGAGTTGACAGCGTCACCGTCAGATCTGGAGATACACTTCAACGGCACGCAACCCATAACCTGGGCAGAGGCCCTTGACAGAGGCCGGTCGATGCAGAAGTGGTGGTCTCAAACCACCAAGCAATTCCAAGAACAATATCACCAGCAGCTGGTTACTCACATGGCTGTTGCCGAACAGGTTGGCGGGGCGATGGAGGTATCGTTAAAGGTCAGCGAGCACGCCAAGAACAAGGCCGAAGTCTTACAAAGGGACATCCAGCGACGAGAACAGGAGGCATCCGAAGATGCCCTCATCACTGCTGCGACGCAAGGGGGTCCAGGCCCAGCTGATCAGGGGATATCAAGACTACAGCGACGTCTTCGCGACCTGCAGATAACGGCAGCGATATTCGGGAATATCATTAACGCCTTGGAGATGCTCAAAAATACGATTCTCGAACGTCTGGACGAGATCAACAGGACTTTGGAAGTACAGCAAGCAGAGATAGACAAGGGGGGATATTGATGTTTATCCGTGTGGGACTATGGGCGAATCTTGCAAATGGTTATGGCTTAGATGGCGTTTGCAGCCACCTTACATCAGTTAGTTGCTCGTTATCAATGGACACTTCTGAGCTTTTCTTTGCGCGTTTCTTTGCAACTATTTGTGGTGTTGAGCGCATAACTGAGGTGCATGCTGCCTGCATTCACCTGGCGCTACGTCTTCCCGCTTCGACTTTTGGGCGTGTTGGTCCTGTTTCTGCATGCCCGAACTTGGGTGGTGAGCAGTAAGACAAAGCAAGTCAGTCTTGTTAGCATCAGGAAGGTTCTAAGTGTTAAATTGGGCTAATTATATATATATTTGTAATACTGTGTATATGTGTGTTTGTTCTATATATTAACCCTTATTTAGGCGCGTCCTAGCCCCTTTTCCTATATGCACTCTAGTTATAATTAGTATACCTAGGCTGCTTTAGGCCTATATATTGAGCTAGGCTAATATTATACCTAACGTATACTATATATTCTAGACTCTATAATCTACTGTACCTTCTTAGGGATTACTAATCATTATCAAGCTATTCCTAAACTCTATTAGGGTCTATCTTATTCTATATATAGGTTTCTATTGCTTTTATATACTTTATATTATCTTCTTCCTCTAGGTTCTATATATAGTTTGCTTTTAGTTACATATATTAGTTACTTATTTATAGCTATCTATAAACACTCTAAACTATAGTAGTATAAGTGCTTTTATAAGTCTATCCATTATAATCTCTACTAATAGGGTGTATTTAACTAATATATATATACTCTTTTATAATCTCTTGCTATAGCTAGTAATTATAGATATTAATATATGATAGCCTTCTTTATAGCTTAAGAAGCTTTATATTAACTAGCTAAATAGTTTACTAATTATTACACTAGATTTAAATTACTATTAATGTTGTATTAAGTATAGTAAAAGCAGCTTTAGGTATAGTATTACTTAGAAGTTAGACTTATAGTATAGGTATTAACTAATTTATAAAAAGGGCTTTATATACTACTTAGGATAATATAAGTGGCTCTACCTTCGTTATTAATATTATAACTATTATCTATTTATTTACCTTCTAAGTAATTATCCCTCTAAATAGCTTTATTATAAATACTTAATAGCTCTTTTAGTTAACTATAATATTCATAAAGCTAGTATCTAAGGTAACTCTAAGTATACTATCTATTCTCCTAGGCTTAGTACCATACTTAAGGCAGAGGTATTATATCAAGTAGAGATATTAGAGGACTTATTAATAGTATAGTGCTATATAGAGCCTAGGTTATTATTAAGCCTAGTAAGGCAGCTTATAGCAAACACTATATTAGGCTATATTATTACTACTATATATAGAATTATTTTAATATAGTATTAGTAATAGTAAGTTTCCTATAGAGCTGCTTTCCGTTTATGTAGCTCTAATTTATCTTTTATTATAGCTAACGTGGTTCATTAGTTGACCGCATATATCAGTTAGCCGCGCACTTGTTCCTAGTCGCGCTTAGTTATTAACTACTTCTATATTTAATATATAATTACTCTATAACTATAATACTAATTTATATATAAGAAGATACAATCCTTCTAATTATTAAAGCGATCCGATTAATATATACTAAAGGCTAAGTATATAGCATATGATAAAGAACTATAGTAGCCCTAAAAGGTCTTTATATAATAGAATAAATAACTAACCTTAATATAGACCTACCTAACCTTAATAATAGAAACTTCATCTAATTAAGGAGAAAATACTTCTTCAATATATTATTAAATAGGATCCTAGAGGATTTCCTTTATACCTCGCTACTATAGAAAATATAGCTAATCTCCTACTATAAGCGCGTAATAATAAGCCTATTAATAAGTAATAAGCTAAGCGCTTTATAAATTTATATCCTACTCTAAAAACTAGGTTTAATTATTTATATAATTAGTAGAGGGCCTTTGAAGAAAGCCTAGAGGTTATTTTAAACTAGTTTATATTATTATATAATATAATAACTAAGTATAGAATTTAAGAGAAGGACTTTTGGAAGTTTTAATAAAACTAGCTTTGTAAAAAGTAGAATTACTATATTAATAGTAGTAATATATACTGATTATTATAGTAAAGCAAAGTCTATCTAGCCTAGTAACTATAAATAGGCTATAATTATTAAATCTATTAATTCAGGCGGGTAGTATATCCCTCTATTTATAATCATTAAGAGTATATATTACCTTACTAGTTAGACTATAGCATTAGGTTTTCTAGGTAACTAGGTTATTAAGCTTACTATTAATAGATAGATAGATAATTAGATAGGTCTTAACTAGATTAAATACTTTAATAAATATATTAAGAACTAAACAAAGGGCGTCTACTAAATACTTATTATTAAATAGCTATAAGAGCTATTTATTAGCTAAGTTTAATAATTACTATAAGTAGAATAATATTATGATAGTTAATATACCTATATACGTATTATATCTACTCTAGCCTTTAGATATTACTCTTTATTCGCCTCTAAACGCGCATATAGCGATAAAATTAACCTCTTTATCTAAGCCTCCATAAACTAAGTCCGAGTTCTTTATTACCTTCTACTAGGCCTATAATAAGGCTTTTAATAACAAAAATATCAAGTCTATATTCCTAGGCGCTGGGACCTTAGTATAGAATCTAGATTATATTATCTCGAAGCTTACTATATATTTTTAAATACCTATACCTCCTATAGCTAACCCTTTGATATTACTACCTTAGTAGTTATAAATACCCTTTAACTTATAATGAACTATCTTATAGTCTAACCTTAAAAAAAACTAGATCTCTACTTATTAAAAAGGCTTATTAATACTACTTATTACTATAGTTAAGTAATTATTAAAAGGTATATAAGTAATAATATACTTACTTAAGAAGATATGAGTCTAGCTTAGAGAAGTACTTAGTATAGAGGATTCTAAGGGTTTACTAAAAGAGAAATAAAAATATAAATATCCAATACCTTAAGATAATAAGGAGGGGGGTCTATTATAGAGAGACTAGCTAGCTTAGAAATACTATAATATACGTAGAAAGACTAGTTATAATATATAAATATATTCTAAGGATATTGAATTATTAGGAGATTCTAATATCGATAACTAATAATACATTTAATACGTTATAGTTAAGGAATACTAGATATTATTATAGATAGAGGAAAACGTGCGTAGCTAACTAATATGCGCGGTTAACTAATAAGCCACGTTATATATACTTATTTGTCTAAGTTAAGGCTTATAGTATATTACTTTAGTAGCTTTTATGCTTTATATAGAAATATAAACTATAACAACTGTAGTTTATATATAGCTTTATTATGGAGCACTTTAACCCTAAGGAACTATTATGGGTTTTAACCTTCTTTAAGATAATAATACTTTTAGAGGGTATTTATAGACTTCTTTATGCTTTTAGTATACCTTCCCTTAGGAAGGTTAATCTTTAGCTTTTAGAAAGCTAGGCCTACCTAAGAAAAAAAACTCTCTTATTACTATTGAACCCCTATATATTAAAAGCTTAAATCTAATTAGTCTTTTGAAAATTAAGCTAATTCGTCCTAAATCTAGATAGATATAGATCTATATAGCTTAGTTTAGTTTATATTACTCTTATTAGCCTTTTTAAGCTCTTATTAGCTCTTTATTAGTAGCCCCTCTATATAGAATAACGCTCTAGCTAGTAGCTAGTAGGAATAAGTACTTGCTAGTATATTTACGCCTTGATTAAGGTTAGATAGAGTTAGCTATAACTAGACTTAGTAGATAAAATCTGATAATATAGTATAAGGTAGTTATTAAGAACTACTTTTAGGCTTTATAAAACCTCCTTACCTATCCTTTTTATAAGGTACCTATAGATCTTGAGTAGAATATAAGCTATAAAAGTAAATAGCTACTCCTTAGTATAGCTTATAATATACTTACTTTCTATTCTTTATTATCCCTCTTAATAAATATAGCTCTAATAAGAGTAAGAGGTATAGAAAAAACTACGTATTAAGAAGAGAGTATTATATAAAGAGACTACTATACTATTTACTTATCTAGTAATTATCCCCGCCATATATTTTAATAAGAAAGTCTATTTTTGAAATAAATAAGAAGTATTTACTAATATATTTACACCCTTATTACTATTAGAAAAGGCTAGGTATAACTAGACTTAGTAGACAGAGCCTTACAATATAGCGTAAGGTTTTTATTATCAAGGACTATTTTTAAGCTTTCCACAACGTACTTACTTATCTTCTTTATAAGGTACTTATAGATTTTAAGTAATACATAAGCTAGCTCTTATTATTAAGTTAGAGCTTAAGGTTATCTCTAGAGATATATAGCTTAAGTAGATATAGCTTATTAATACTAAATCTTTATAAGGTACCTATAGATTTTAAGTAGTATATAAGCTATAAAAGTAAAAGGCTTTTTATTAGTATAGCTTATAATAGACTTAACTCTTATCTCTCTTTATCCTTCTTAGTATATATAGCTCTAATAAGAGTAAGAAGTATATAGAAAACCATATATGAAGAGGAGATTATTATATAAAAAGTCTATTATATTATTCGCCAATCTAGTAATTATCTCCGCTATAAATCCTGATAAGGAGATCTATTTCTTTAAATATATAATACGTACTTACTAGTATACCTATACCCTTATTATTATTAAATAAAGGTAGTTAGAATTAAACCTAGTAAATAAAACCTTTGAATATAGTAGAAAGCTCTTATTATTGAGGACTACTTTTAAGCTTTCTAGGACCTACTTACCTATCCTTTTTATAAGGTACCTATATATTTTAAGTAATATATAAGCTAGCCCTTATCATTAAGTTAGAGCTTAAAGTTATTACTAGAGATACTTAGCTTAACTAGATATAGCTTACTAGTATTACTTCTTTATAAGGTACTTTTGGATTCTAAGTAGTATATAAGCTATAAAACCATAAAGCTACTTATTAGTATAGCTTATAGTATATTTACCTCTTATCCCTTATTATCTCTATTAGTATATATTTCTCTATTAAGAGTAGGAGCTAGTAGCTAGTAGGAATAAGTACTTATTAGTATATCTAGGCCCTTTAGCTATAACTAGACTTAGTAAATAAAACTTTAAAATGTAGTATAATATAGTTATTAAGGACTACTTTTAAGCTTTAAAAGATCTCCTTACTTATCGTCTTTATAAGGTAACTATAGAGTTTAAGTAGTATATAACTTATAAAAATAAATAGCTACTCTGTCGTGATGCCTTCAGCATCGCCCGTTCCCAGCGCGGCACGTGACTAACGTCGGCTCCGGAGCGACCTTTTTCCGGGGGTCGTTCCTCCGACCGTGGTTATAAGCGACCACGTTATGGCCACTCTCGTTACAATAGATCAAGCTCTTTAGTAACTATAAATGTGGCCCTATAGGACGTTTCTCAACATACTCCTTAGCATAGCCTATAGTATACTTACCTCCTATCCCTTCCTATCTCTATTAGTATATATACCTCTAATATGAGCGGGAGGTACATAAAAAACTGCGTATTAAGAGCAGATTATTATATAAGGAGATTATTATACTATTTGCTTATATTAAAGATTAGATATTATAGCTAATATCCTATTGGAAGAGCTTGTAGCTAGCGCTCCCTAGTATAGAGAATAAATATATAGTATTACTAATTAGATGTATTTTATATATAGCGTAACCCTACTAATAGAAGTATTTTCCTTAGAGCTAGCTATAGCTAGCGCTCCCTAGTACTTATAAGGAAGTACTAGTATATAATTATATATATAGAAAAAGAATATTACTTACTTATGCTACTAGAGGTAGTTCATACTAGCTACTTATTTAAAGTTAAGTATAGTAAGGCTAGTCTCTAAATAATTTTACTAAAGTAGTAGTAAGTAGTAAAGTTCATAAAGCGCCTTTTATAGATATAGAACCTTACTATTATAACAATATCCTAATCCTATATTTATAAATACTACTTTATTAATAGGTATATATATGGCCTCTGGCCACTGCATAGTGATTTTACCTGCTCAAGTGCAATAGACCTTCTAACTCCGCGCCTCCTAATAATACACAGCCTTCGGTCACGTGATCGTAATTGCTAACCACCTTTCCTAACCATAGCCGCACTTATACGTGCCCCACTAGATAGCCTCACGATCTTCAACTTTATATCGATAATAACGTGGTTTTTTATTATTCAAACTACGAAACTATCGACTTTTCCTCTCGCGCACTACCCGCGCCGCCGTTAAATACCGCCTCTATTACCGCTTCGTCCGCTAGCAGCTATGCCGTCGTTAGCAACGCTCTCTCTATTAGTCGGCGCAAGCCGTACTTACCGACATTCCCCTAATAGGCCTAGGCCGCCTAGGCCGCCTCTGCCTTAGTAATACGGAGGACCTGCTCGAAGAAGGGCTACTCTATAGGGTGCGTAACGACCCGCCGAACTTCCGCTACTAAGTCCGCTTGCTTAGCCGCAATATAATAGCGAGTATCCCCTCTAGGGGTATTAATAAGAGCCCTCTTAAGGGCTATGCTAATAATACGCTCTCTATATATAACGGAGTAGTCGAAGAAGGAGCGGGTTTTATTAATTATATTAATACTAAACTCTCTAGCGAGCTCTCGCGCGTTATTAGCGTTAAAGGGCGTGCCTCGCGCGGGCTTAGCGTTTTTATATACGGGGTCTAGTACTGATATAATTAAGGGATAAGGAAGAGGGAGAGGTATAAGGCCCTGCTCGCAGAGCTTCTTATGCTTCTAGCTATAAGAACCTCTTAGGAAAGACCTCTTTAGTTAAGGAGTTACCTCTTGTATAGTAGCGTTCACCTTACTAGAAGGTCGACCTTTTAGGTTAAGGAGTCATCTTATATAGTAGCTTTTACCTTTAGCACCTTGCTCGAAGGTCGACCTTTTGGGTTAAGGAGTTATCTCGTATAGTAGCTTTCGCAGCGCCTTGCTAGAAGGTTTAGCGAGGGCGTTTCTAGGCTACGAGAGCCTTAGTAGCCCGTTCGGCTCTGATATAATTAGCCCCGGTGTGGCGCGCATCCGACTCTATGCGAGGGTTTGCTTGCGAGTAGTAGGAACGTATAGGGTTCCTATATTATTTTCCTTAACTAGTAGAGGGTATAGGTTAAAATACCTATATAGTGTTTCCCGAATTATGCTTGCGAACTAGGTGAATTTGTTGTAGTCTTTTTGCGAAGGGGCTGCGGCGTAATTCCGAGCTTAATAGGTATATATATAAATATATTTATAGTATTATATTGAAATAGCTCTATATTAAAATAAGTAGTTATAGCTATTAGTCCTTAGCAAGATATATCTATAAGCATTTCTATATATATATTCTATATATCTTTTGCTTCTTAGTTACCTTAGATTATTAGTCTTGCTTTAAACTTTGCTAACTAACTATATTTATTAAGTTTATATATATAAACCTAGTGGGATGGGATAAGATAGACTTAGCTACGCAACTTTCGGAAAACTCCCTTAGCGCACGGACCCGTTGCAGGAGACTATAGAGTAGAGCGTAGAGGAGAGGAGCGTAGCAGACTTTAGCATAGCATATATATTATCATAATTAGTACCTTTATAATCCTATACCTCGTTTTTTAGTATTTTCTTAGCGAATTAGTACCTAACTTAGATTATCTCTTTTAATTAGGTCTATGAATTATACTAGGTATCTTTTAAGCCTACTCTTAATACTCTTACCTGTTTATAGGTAGAGCTATGTTATTTATTATCTTTCTAGTTCCTATCGGTTCTAGCCCTTTCCACTAGTAGTAGCTAAGTACTTAATAACTATAAGCCTTCTGCCTTACTACTCTATAGTAGGACTATAATGCTTTATATCTCTTTAGGTAACATCTCTTAGCCTTTAGGAATTTATTTATAAATAAATATGGTTTTATAAGCCTATTATATAATACTAACAAATTATAAGATATAGATTAGGTTTGGAGTTATGCTATAGCCCCTTGGTAAAAGGACTATGATAAATTTACCTAGTTTATAGGTATAATAGAGGAAATACTATTTAGGTACTTTAACCTATACCCTCTACTAGTTAAGGAAAATAATATAAGAACCCTATATATTCCTACTTAGAAGCAAACCCTCTAAATATTATAAAGTTAGATAACGTAGTTAACAAGCGAGCTACCTAGATAAGCGAGATACCCACCCGACTACGACTATAGGATATTTCTAACTAATATATAATACCTAGGAAATTAATTAAATTCAAATTACTTAGAAATCTCTTTATTAGACGTTTTTTGAATAAAGTAATAGATTCATATGTTATAACTAGTATTCCTATAGATATTATATCGCTCCTACCCCGTCTTAGTCCTTAGTTACTAACTACGATTCTAATATATTTCCTCCTTAATCTAAGTTATTATCTCTCTTTATAACTAAATATCCTCTATCTTAGCTATAATAAGACTCCCTCCCTATCTAAGCTAGGTCTTTCTAGCTATATAGTATTAGCTAAGTAAGTTATTCTCCTCCTAAAGGGATTTATTCTTAGACTTTAATAAGGTAATGTAATATATAAATCCCCGCGCTCCTTTTAATATATATTCTATAGCTTTAATGATTAAAGTCAGGGAGCCATTCTAATAGTATAAGATCCTCGTTTTAATAAATTTAGACTAAGAAAATACCTTAGTTAGCTTCTTTGAAGTCTAGGCTAGGGGTATTACTAGTAGAGATCTTAGAAGTATTAGAGTATATAACTTTATATTAAGCTTAGATAATATACTCTCTATAATTAAAGGTATAAGCTTAGCCCCTCTGAATCCTCCCTAGATATTCCTTTCTATAATTACTTATATAAATACTCTATAAAAGGCTAGTAAGAAATCCTCTTTCATAATATAAGTATTACCCTATTATATCTTTTCCTTAATTTCTTAGCAATAAGCCTTCTTTAGTAGCCTAAAATACCTAATATCTAAGGGCTAAAGTAGATAGGATAAATATGCTAGTATATAGAGTATAATAATATTATTTCCCTTATAATATATCCTAAAGTTAGTAGCCTTTTACCCTTTATAGCTATTAATAATAAGGAGGTAATAACTACTACTTATACGTAGTTTTATATACTAGTTAAAGTATTATAGCTAATCTAGGCCTCTTTTATTTATTATCTATCCGTTTTTAGATGTTATAATTACCTAGTTATATAGAGGACTAGTTTTAGTATACTAGGTAGAGAGGTAATATTAGCTTATAGTAATAATATAGGGCGGAACGCTATAACCTAACGAACTAATAGCTTAAATAACTATGACTTATTTATAATTACTAGGCTATATTATGTTTATATTTAAATTCGTTTTAGCGCTTATTATAACTATTCTCGATATAATCTACCCTATTATAAACCTATTCTTATTAAAGTTATAGATACTCAAGTCTATAATACTATATTTAGTAACTATATTCGCTATAAAATAAAACCACGTATTTATTATATCTAGAGCTTTATATTAAGCCCTTCTATAGTTATACTTATAGTGAAAGTATATCTATAGCTATAGTTATCGCTTAATAAAGTACGAGGCCTAGCGCTTCCTAACTAGGGGCGTATTATAGTTAGTAAGAAGTTAAGTAGCTATATTTCTTATATTACTAATATAAGGAGGAAATAATCAGGAATCTAGGTTAAGAATATACTTAACTAGCTTCTCTTCTTCTAATAGCATAAGCTTTCATTAGTTTAATATAGTATCTTATTATATAGGTATACCTTTTAATTAGGTACCTAAGGTCCTAAGAGGGACTAAATAGATTCTAGCTACTACTTCAATATTTAGATTTACGGTCTAAATAATAGCCTAGATAGCTAGGTTTAATTAAGCTTCTTTAAGCTATAATATTATTACTTTATTATAGCGCTACGTGGGTTATAAGGTAGAAGATAGTATAATCGCGATCGGGTGGGCAGCTCGCTTGTCTAGGCAGCTCGCCTATTAACCACGTTATGCGCTATACAAGGGCTAATTATATTAGAGCTAAACAGGCTGCTAAGGCTCTTATAGTAAGGCCCCCGCTAAACCTTCTAGTAAGGTAAAAGCCATTATA
Source organism: Colletotrichum ledebouriae (assembly GCA_036785755.1). Taxonomy (NCBI): domain Eukaryota; kingdom Fungi; phylum Ascomycota; class Sordariomycetes; order Glomerellales; family Glomerellaceae; genus Colletotrichum; species Colletotrichum ledebouriae. The sequence continues at coordinate 5,161 of JAVHLU010000823.1, read as the reverse complement.
TAAGATAGCTCCTTGACTCACCTTCTAGTAAGGTATTACAAACGCTACTATATAAGAGATAACTCCTTAACTAAAGAGGTCTTTCCTAAGAGGTTCTTATAGCTAGAAGCATAAGAAGCTCTATTAAGTTCGGAATTACGCCGCAGCCCCTTTGCAAAATAACTATACCAAATTCACCTAGTTCGTAAGTATGATTTAGGAAATACTATATAAGGATTTTAACCTATACCCTCTCCTAGCTAAGGAAAATAATATAGGAACCTTATATATTCCTACTACCTATAAGCAAACCCTCTAAATATTATAAAGTTAGACGCGCGCCGCACTAGGGCTAATTATATTAGAGCTAAACGGGCTACTAAGGCTCTTATACCCTAGAAAGGCTACTATATAAGATAACTCCTTAACCTAAAAGGTCGACCTTCTAGTAAGGTATTATAAATACTACTATATAAGAAGTAACTCTATGACTAAAGAGGTCTTTCCTAAGAGGTTTTTATAGCTAGAAGCATAAGAAGCTCTGCGAGCAGGGCCTTATGCCTCTCCCTCTTCCCTATCCTTATCCCTTAACTATGTCGGCACTAGACCCCGTATATAAAGATTAAGTAGGTAAAGTCACTATGTAGTGGCTAGAGGCTATAAGATATAGATAGAGGAGGTAACTCTGATTAGGGGCAACCTAATAGTATAAGTATTTTAACTATATTATTTAGGCTATTATATAATATAGCATTCTTCTGGTGCTTATTACTCTTTAGCCTTTATTCTTTAGCTATAGTAGATACTCACTATTATAAGTCTATTTTATCCATAGCTGCTTTAAGGGTATAACCTACTCTTATTAACGTTTTAGAGGTATTCCTTTCTATATAAATACTTAATAGGTAATTAGTCTAGATACTTTAGTCTATAAGGCTATCTTCTTATTATATAGTCTTATACTTTTAGTCTAGCTAAATATAGCATATTAAAAAGGTAGCTTAAAATAAGGTTTATAGTATTTTGTAGTGCTAGAGTAATAGTTTATATTATCTACTTTTAATCTATATATTTTAAAGGGCAGTTATACCTTTCTCTTTATATCCTTATATTTTTAGGTATACTCTATAAAGCTATAAATAACGCCATTACTAAGGTCTCTAGAGGGGCTATTATTTAAAGTAAGTATTTACATAGTTAGAAGTATTATTTATTTCTAGTATAGTAGTAGTAGCTAGGGCTGCTAGGCTTTATAATAGGGATCATATATTGTTTAGTCCTATAGCTTTTAGATTTTCTATATAGTTATTATTATAGTTACTAAACCTAACTACGTTGTTGATCTCCTTATTAGCGTTTTATAGAGCAGCTTATAAATAGTTCTTGCTAATTAGCTGGTTAATCTATATTTATATTATAGCAAGGCTTATATACTGAACCTCTTGGCCTCTGGCCACTGCATAGTGATTTTACCTGCTCAAGTGCAATAGACCTTCTAACTCCGCGCCTCCTAACAATACATAGCCTTCGGTTACGTGATTATAATTGCTAACTACCTTTCCTAACCATAGCTATACTTATACGTGCCCTACTAGATAGCCTCACGATCTTTAACTTTATATTAATAATAACGTGGTTTTTAATTATTTAATCAACTACGAAACTATTAACGTTTCCTCTCGCGCACTACCCGCGCTGCTAATACCGCCTCTATCACCGCTTTATCCGCTAGTCGTTACTATCTTCATCCTCTTATTCGATCGGGTTAGCTAACGCCTTCGCTATACCGTCATTAGTAAGGCTCTCTCTATATTATAGTTAGCGCAAGCCGTACTTACTAACATTCCCCTAAGGGGCCTAGGCTGCCTCTGCCTTAATAGTATAGAGGACCTGCTCGAAGAAGGGCTACCCTATAGGGTATATAATAACCCACCTAGCTTCTACTACTAAGTCTACTTACTTAGCTATAATATAATAGCGAGTATCCCCTCTAGGGGTATTAAAAAGAGCCCTCTTAAGAGCTATATTAATAATATGCTCTCTATATATAATAGAGTAATTAAAAAAGAAGCGGGTTTTATTAATTATATTAATACTAAACTCTTTAGCGAGCTCTTATATATTATTAATATTAAAGGGTATACCTCGCGCAGGCTTAGCGTTTTTATATATAGGGTTTAGTATTAATATAGTTAAGGGATAAGGATAAAGAAGAGGGAGAGGTATATAACCCTACTTATAATAATAGAGCTTCTTATACTTCTAGCTATAAGAACCTCTTAGGAAAGACCTCTTTAGTTAAGGGGTTACCTCTTATATAGTAGTATTTATAGCACCTTTAGTACCTTACTAGAAGGTCGACCTTTTAAGTTAAGGAGTTATCTTATATAGTAGCCTTTATAGCACCTTATTAGAAGGTTTAGCGAGGGCGTTTCTAGGCCACGAGAGCCTTAGTAGCCTATTTAGCTCTAATATAATTAGCCCTAGTGCGGCACGTATCCGACTTTGTGATATTTAGAGGGTTTACTTATAAGTAGTAAGAATATATAGGGTTCCTATATTATTTTCCTTAACTAGTAGAGGGTATAGGTTAAAATACCTATATAGTATTTCCCGAATTATACCTACGAACTAGGTGAATTTATTATAGTCTTTTTGCAAAGGGGCTGCGGCGTAATTCCGAACTTAATACTAAACCTCTTTAGTAAGCCTTTTTAAGTTACTATTAAAAAGCTTTTTTTCATTAAAAATTATATTATATATAGTAAATACTTCTATATATACGAGTCTCTCTATATAAAATAAGTTACTACATATAGCGCTTACTAAGAAGCTAATAATTCTCTATAGTATAAGCCTTTTATAGTATTATTACTTAAGTTAAGTCTTTTTTATTACAGCAAATGCTTTATAGCTATAGGTATATAGGTATGCGAGATTAGTGTATATATAAGTAGCAGATTTATATACCTAAGGGTGTTTATAGAATATATAAGAATAGGTATATAAGTCGCAAAAGGGACGCTAAAGCAGCCTCAATAATAGATATTTATAGGCTAAGTAATATCATGATAAGGGCTAATGAATCTAGGCATAGGAGATAATTTCGATAGATTTGGAATGCAATGAACTGACTTAGAAACCGTTAATATTGTTAATATTATTTCTAAGTTATAAATCCTACCCTTGATAAGCAAGGGGTAAGATACTCTAAAACATAGCTATTAAATGGCTAAGTATTAAGCTTATTCAGTGGAATCGTGCTCGGATCACTATGTAGTCCGTGCACTCTTATGGTATATCTATAACTATAAGTATAAGGATTATATATATATATATATATATATATAAGGTTATTGGTATTATTAGAATTTATATAGATTCTTAAGGTATTTATTGCATAAAGGAAATACTATTATAGTTATTATTCTATCATAGAGATATTATATAGATATATAACGATGTATACTATAGTTATTTATTAAAGTTTATTTAGTCTTTGAAAGGTTATAATAGAAATTATTAAGATATACCTTTAGTATTCTTATACCCCCCGGGGAGGTATACTAGGGATTGCTAGCCACAGCTAGCTCTAAGGAGAACACTTCTATAAGCAAGGTTATACTATAGGTAGAATAAATCTAATTACTAATACCATATATTCCATTCTCTATACTAGGGAGCGCTAGCTATTAGCTCTTCTAATAGAATATTAACTATAATATCTAGTATTTATTATAAGAGAATAGTATGGTAATATCGTTCTATAATAGCCTCCTCTTAATATACTATCTTTATATATCCCCTATTCTTATTAGAGGTATATATAGTAATAGAGATAATAAGGGATAGGAGGTAAGTATATTATAAGCTATACTAAGAAGTAGTGAGAAAGGGCTAGAACCGATAGGAACTAGAAAGATAACAAATAATATAACTCTACGTATAAATAGGTAAGAGTATTAAAAGTAAGCTTAAAGGATATATAGAATAATTTATAGATCTAATTAAAAAGACATTACCTTAAATAAGCGCGTATTCGCTAAGAAAATACTAAAAAACGAGGTATAGGATTATTAAGGTACTTATTATAATAATATATATATAATACTAAAGTCCGCTATACTCCTCTCCTCTACACTTAACTCTATAGTCTTCTTATAATAGGTCTATATATTAAGGGAGTTTTTTAAAAGCTATATAGCTAAGTCTATCTTATCTTATTCTAATTATCTCCTTAAGACTCTTTATAATATTATAAAGGAGATTCTTAAAAAATAAATAAAACTACTTTATATAAATAGTAAATAAACTCTATTTATAGATCTATTTTATTAATAATATCTTTTAAGCGGGCGATCTTATTATTAAGAAAGTCCCTTAGGTTTAACTATCTTCTACTATAAGTTATATTTTAATAATAGCCTTACTACCTCTTCCTCTTTATTATACTTCTTATCCTACTCTAATCCTTAGTATAGCTAAAACTACCTACCTTATTATACTAGGCGTGAGAAGTTAAAATAATATACTCCCTTAGGCGTATTCTACTTAATCTAATCCTACTAGTTCACTCTCTACTAAACGTAGTTTATATAGCTATAGTTATACTTATTTAAAGGACTAGGTCTCCTGGGATATAATAATATATCTATAAGTATAGTTCTTAAGCGTGGCCTCTGGCTACTGCATAGTGATTTTACCTGCTTAAGTGTAATAGACCTTCTAACTCCGCGCCTCCTAATAATACATAGCCTTCGGTTATGTGATCCTTTCCTAACTATAGCTATACCTATACGTGCCCGTTAATAGCCTCACGATCTTTAACTTTATATTAATAATAACGTGGTTTTTAATTATTTAATAGACTACGAAACTATTAAATTTTCCTCTCGCACACTACCCGCGCTGCTAATACCGCCTCTATTACTACTTTATCCGCTAGAAGTCGTTACTATCTTTACTATACCGTTGTTAGCAACGCTCTCTCTATATTAAAGCAGTCAGCATAAGCCATACTCACTAACCCCTAATAGGCCTAGGCTGCCTAGGCTACCTCTGCCTTAGTAATATAGAGGACCTGCTCGAAGAAGGGCTACTCTATAGGGTATATAATAACCCGCTAAACTTCTACTACTAAGTTTACTTACTTAGCTCTAATACTATCGCGCCTTATAGAGTC
>JAVHLU010000822.1:0-45255 GCA_036785755.1 Colletotrichum ledebouriae | reverse complement strand
GCACCTTTAGCACCTTACTAGAAGGTCGACCTTTTAGGTTAAGGAGTTATCTTATATAGTAGCTTTTACCTTACTAGAAGGTTTAGCGAGGGCGTTTCTAGGCTATAAGAGCCTTAGTAGCCCGTTCAGCTCTAATATAATTAGCCCTAGTGTAGCGCGCATCCGACTTTATATAAGGGTTTACTTGCGAGTAGTAGTAGGAATATATAGGGTTCCTATATTATTTTCCTTAACTAGTAGAGGCTATAGGTTAAAATACCTATATAGTGTTTCCCGAATTATGCTTGCGAACTAGGTGAATTTATTATAGTCTTTTTGCGAAGGGGCTGCGGCGTAATTCCGAACTCAAGGAGGACTAGCTATCTAGGGTTATAAAGGTAAAAACCTTAAAAGAAGAACTAGTATACTATAAGGTTATAAACAACTACTAGATAATTACTAACTCCTTAGAAGAAGATAAGAAGTTAGGAAAAGACTAACTCTAGAGCGAAATTAAGCCCTAGAGCTTACTAAGGAGGAGATATTAGGTTAGGAAGAATATAAATAGGAATAACTAGCTAATAATAAGCCTACTACTATTTAAGTTAGAATTAATAGAGAATATCTAGCTTACGCCCTAGTAAATACTAGGAGTAATACTTATATAATAATTAACTTTTCCCTAGCCTAACGCTTTTACTTTCTATATATTAAGAAGAGATACTAACCTATAAGGGGGTATATACTTAGTAGACTATTACTAGGTAATACGCTAGGTATAGTAGTATTTAACCTAGAAATATGTAGTTATACCTAGTATATCTTTATATATATAGTTAATAGCCTAGACCTTAGTATTCTCTTAGGGCGCCCTTAGATAGAATAGAACTAGGTTATTTATAATATTATAGCTTACTAAGTATACTATAAGAGGGGATAAGTTAGGCTATACCTAAAGGATTAAGAAGAAATACCCCTTATAAAGGAAATAAAAGCTATAAGGTTCCTTAATATACCCTCTTTCTCTATAATCTACTAATACCTAGTAAGATAATAAGGTAAGTATTAAGAGGGTATTATAGAAGTATTAGTATAAGCTATTAGCTTAGCTAATATTAAGAAAGCTTTAAACTTAAAACTAAAAGAGGATTAATAATACTATTTACTAAGCTAGGTCTTAAGGGAGTTTCCTAACCTATATAACCCTAATAAGGCTTACTTACTACCCCCTAGGTAATTAGGGGTAAACTACTAAATTAACCTTATACTAGGACTAGATAGAAAGGAGATACTACTCCCTTAGGGCCCCCTCTATAGTATATTAAGAGAAGAGCTACTAGTATTAAAAAAGACCTCATAAGACCTCCTAAATAAAGGGTTTATTAAGGCTAGTAGCTTACTTATTAGAATATTAATACTCTTATAAGGAAGCTAGGGGGAGGAATTCGCTTCTATATTAACTATAGGGCTCTTAATATAATTACTAAGAAAGACTACTACCCCTTCTTATTAATCTCTAAGATATTACGCTAGGTAAGTATAGCTAAGTAATATACTAAGCTAGATATAGTAATAGCTTTCTATAAGTTAAATATAGTAGAGCAGTATTAGGAGAGAACTATATTTTATATTTAATATAGGTTATTTAAATAAGTAATTTACTTATTTAATCTAACTAATACCCCTTCTAGCTTCTAGTAGTATATTAATAATACTTTATAAGACTTCTTTAATAATTTAATTATTATTTATATAAATAATATATTAATTTATTCTAATAGAACGAGGGAAGATTATAAGAGGAAGGTCTAGGAGGTCCTCTAGAGGCTAGTAGATATAGAGCTAAACCTTAACTCTATAAAGTATAAGTTCTTAGTTAAGAGGGTTAAGTATATAGGGTTTATTATAATAATAAGAGAGGGTCTTTCTTATAACCCTAAGAAACTCTAAGTAATTACTAAGTAATTACTACCTATCTCCCTAAAGGGGGTCTAGAGCTTCCTAGGGTTTATAAACTATTATAATATATTTATATTAAAATATAGGGATATTATTAAATTACTTATACTACTTATTAAGAGGAATATAACGTTCTAATAGGGAGATAATTAAGAATAAGCCTTCTTATAGCTTAAGTAGCTTTTTAATACCTAGCTAGTATTATACTAGTTTAACCTAGAAGATAAGATTATTATTAAAACTATATATTTAGGATTTATATTAAGAGGGGTACTCTTATAAGTTAACCTAGAGGGTACCTAGTATCCTATAGTATTCTACTTATAGAAGCTCTCGCCTATAGAGTATAACTACCCTATTTATAATAAGGAGCTCCTAGTAGTTCTTTCTTACTTATATATATAGAGGGCGGAGCTATATAATATAACTACCTTTAAGGTACTAACTAACTACTAGGGGCTTAAATACTTTATAAAGAAATAATGCTTTATAAAGCGCTAGAGCTAGTAAGTAGAGGAGCTATCCTAGTATAACTTTATTATTAAATATTACCCTAGTAAGGAAGTAATAGCCCCTAATACCCTCTCTTAGAGAGAATAGGATATATTATAAGGGTAGAATAATAAGTAGAAGCAGGGGAGGGTCTTATAGCTAATACTAGACTATACCTACCCTTATAGGGATCCTATAGCTAGCCCCCTAGTAAGGAGAGGTTAGAAGGGCTATATTAATATCCTAGATATTATAGTCTTTAATAGTAACTCTAAACTATATATACTATAGCTAGAAACTATAAAAAAGGCTATAATATATAAGGCTATATATTATATAGTTACCTACTAGCTTTAGAGCTTTCTACTAGATATTAAAGCTAAGGTTTAAATTAGTAAGTATAATATTAATAGTTTAGGGAGGCTAATATTTAGAGGGAGGCTATAGGTACCTAGTAGGGAGGATAATAATAACTTACTAAGTAAGCTCTATATAAAGATTATTTAGTAGAGCTACGACTTAAGTATAAATACTTACCTAAGCTATAATAATATACTAGAAATAATAAGCTCGTAGTTCTACTAGCTAGGATAATTATAGATAGTATAGAGATTTATAAGGAATTATAATATCTATAGAGGGATATATATCTAGAGGTAAGCTAAGAGGGGCTTCCTAAAGCCCTTACTAATACCTACCTACTTATACTTAGACCTCTTAATAGACTTTATTATAAACTTACTACTTATAAAGGATAATACTAGCTAATACTTATAGATTATAATAGATAGGCTAGGTAAGTTAGTAATACTAGAGGAGATAGGTACTATAGAGGTAGAAGCTTATACCTACTAGTTCCTTACCTCCTACTTCTAATTCTATAGGTTCTTATATAATATTATTAGTAATTAAGGGTTTAATTAGATAAGCTACTTCTAAGCTAAATTCTATTACTTTACTAATATAAGGAAGCTATTAAGTACTATATACTACCTATAAACTAATAGTAATACTAAGAAGTAGAACTAGGAGATATAAGCTATCTTATAGGTATTTATAACCTAGGTATAGGATAATAAGGGGTAGCTCCTACCTACTACTTAGCTAGCGCTTTATAATAAAGCTAGTAATATAACTAAGCTCTCGCTATTCTTCTTAGAATATAGGTATTATATTAACCCTATACTTATTATAAATAACGTAATAGAGAAGACCCCCGCTAGGGATATAGTAGCTACCCTCCTAATAATAAGATTATAAGAGGTAGTAGACTTTATTTAAATAAGTATTATAGCTACTTACTAGTATAGCGAAGAGATTATAAACTAGTATAGGATACTTATAGAGGAGTACTAAGTAGGTAATAAGGTTTAGCTTTTAATAGCTAACTATAGGAGCCCTAGGCTTAATAAGAAGCTATTATAATTATATTATAAATATACTATAATAGGAGTCCTAAGCCTATATATTATTAAGTTAGATATACTTAGTAATATCTACTTAAGGTTTTATATAGACCTCCTCTAGAGGGTACTAGAGAACCCCTTACTTATATAAATAAGGATAGACCCCTAGCTACTACTAGTTATAGCTAATAATAGCGAATTTAAGTAGTATATAGAGGAGATATATATAGTATAATAAAAAGTAGTTAGCTAAGAGTAGAGGCGCGAGGTCCTAGTTAAGTAGGAGGGGTATATAGAGCTTACCTAGGAGCTTATAGAAGTTATTATAGAGATTATTATAATAGATAGGTATAAAGCCTTATATAAGCTAGTTATAAATAATAATAATAACCTAGCCTACGCCTAGGGGGGGACTAGCTAGGAGGGGTAATAGTATTATAAGCTATACCTAGGTTAAGCTTACCTAGGCTTCTACCTAGGTTTACTACCTTAGGGAGCTACCTAGGGCTTACCTAGGGTTTACCTAGTTATTCCCTATAGATTAATAAAATCTCTATTAGAAAGGAAAACTTCCCCTTTTCCTCTTTAGCTTAAATAAATAATACTATAGCGACCTCTTATTGAATAAACTTAGGTCTAACCCCTTATAACTATAACGCGATACTATAAGATTCTATCTAACTATAGAACAATAGCTATATTATAATATATAATCACGCTACTTAAACCTATAATAATTATATTATACCTAATTAAATAAAAGGACTTACCCTAATCTAGCTAATAATAATAATAGAAATTATCCCTAACTACTAGAATAATATACTCTATATAATAACTCCCTAATAGATATTAGGATAGATAACCTAATAGTTTTATAGATATAAAGGAAAATAAAACTATATATAATAAAGTAACTTTTATATTTTAACTCTATATCCTAAGTTTATATAAGTATCTATTTTTATAACTAATAAATTATATATAAATATAACTAAGGGATACTAGAGAATAAGAGGATAAAGTTTTAGGATTTATAATAATAGTTTTATAATAGGTTTATATAATATTAAGGATAATATATTTTTTTCTTATTTTTAAGCGGGTAGATTACTATATAACGCTATATAACGCCCCTATATTAGGAGGTCTCTGCTAGGTAGACTAGAGAATATAAGAACTTGTATAATACATAACCCGACCCTACCTGTAGTGGCAACCTCCCTCCATTGCATCCTACGTCATGCTTCTCGACCACTTTGGGAAGGAATTTCGCGAAAAAGATCTCTCTCCATGTTCCTACCTTAGCCTAGAGTAAACGTGGATCGGGCTGTCTGCCAAATTGATAGGCATCTACAACACGCCACACATTACACCACCGAGCCAGGCCCCACCATTCAGCACTCGGCATTGGTGCACGCCAATACTACCTAGGTACAGTGAAGCTATCGCCACTTTTAGCATTGCATCACACCCAATCACCCGAGATTACAATGTCATGCTTAGCTCTCAGCCATAGCGACTGCTTATGCGCTCTCAACTGGTTGCAGCCGCAAGAATCGGTCCTATTAAATTTGATGATAGAAAGAAAAGTCCTACACCACTGCGCACTCATCCTAAGAATATACGTGTCGTCACGCGCAATGCAGGCGAGATCTGCAGCGATGTGATGCAAAGACTCACACTAGAAACGCCCACACGGGCTAAGGATTGCTTGGGACGCACTCAAGGACGAACTACGTCCGGGAAGATAGGCTTTTTTTCCAGGCCCAAAAAAGGCTAACTTCCAGGTTCTTTTCCGTCGGGTTGATGCCATGAACCCGACGTCGATCCTCCACCGGCTGGCATGCACCGCCCATATTAGGCGCACACCTGAACACCGAGGGACAGCACAGTGCAGGTACTTGCTGCTTGCACCCGCTAGATAAGATTTCCTACCAAAACTAAGCCACACTTCGGGGAGAAAATGAGTTCTATGGGTTGGGGCATCCACCCTCACCTCAAGACGGCTGCGTTTCTCACGGCATTGATTCTCGACGTGACCTGAACGTCTGAAGGCCTCTAACAATATTAATAGTCCGGAAATAAGACATTCTTGAGAGCGCAAGGTGACGATAATAAGGTAGCATGCATACAACAAATTTATACCGACCCTGATATGCCACATGGATAAGTTATAACGACGCGATTGTCACTAAGTGCAGTCTATGTGAGTGAGAAAGAAATGATACATCAAGTGAGGTCTAAGTGAAACACCCGGTGGATAATATAGCAGAGTCCAGAAATAAATTTACATATTTTCCTCCCCCTTTGCCCCGGGCTACTAGTTTTATGTGGGTAAGCTCATAATAAATGCACCCCAGAGAAGAATCAGAACGAGGCCTGAGATCACCTCCCTGAAACACACTCTTACGTCCTGTCGTGAGAACAACATATCGAAGCATAAATAAATGGGGTTCTAAATGAGACTTTGTTATCAGATCAAACTTGAGAAGGCTTGAACGGATACATCAGTCACTTGTCGCTTGAGCAGCAATCTGGGCGCAGCATTCACTTTCAGGGTGCTTCTTCTCGTCTGAAATCAGCTAGGACTCATTACAAGCAAGTGCTCCCCTATAATCCTTAGGAAGTCACTTGACGGCGAAATGAAGAGACCTATTCATTGTCACAGGGGTGAGGATGCGGCTAGAGATCGTGAGGTACGAAAAGAAAGTCCGCAATTTATCCCAATCTTTCAGCCGTTTCACCCTGTTCCGCAGTTCGTGTACGAGCCATTTACCTTCCTAATTAAGAAGACGGAGCATATTTGATTGGATAAAGCTCGCAGTATGTCTTGGGCGATTGAGTTTAATGGAGTAACCATAGCGCAACTTACTTTTCACGTCCAACTTCATCACTACAGCGTCGCATAACACAGTCTGCAACATATGCAGCTTCACATCTGAGCCTCTGCATCTTTAAGAGTGAAAGAGGGTATTCTAAAACTAAGACCGAGGTGAGTGCCATATTAACGGAATAAGCGCTCCAGGCGGTGGTATGGCGGACGGCTGACTTTGCCCTCACGCACTGATGCCATTTCCTAGGGACTTTGGAAGGCTCCAGTACTGAGCCCGATTCTGCCACCAATCCCGTGTCGTGTGAAAGTTAAGACATAGGACGAGGGTTTCCCGGCGGTACGGGATCGCAAATAATGGCGCCGATAACTTCCGAGGTGCTGGCGGAAACTGGGCTATTTGGAGCGCAGGGCAGATAAGAGTGGTGATATGGTGCTGTTACGTACTTGTAACTGAGACAGTCATGTTTCCATATCATAGAGGCATTTTCAGTGATCTGACGAGCCCCAACCATTTCAAAAGTGGTTCATCGGGTTGATGTTAAACTTTTAACACGAACAGACTTGTCTAGTGAAATCCTGCAAAAGAGGCGAGTCTAAGCTGAGATGCAAAGGTGTATCGCGCAAACAGTCCAAGCGGCAGAAATGCACAGGACTCTGGTTTACACTATCAGAAAAGTCAGCAGGTATCCGAACAGTCATGAAGATAGACACAAGGATGACTGATTTACGGAGTAGTTCATGGTATGACGACGAAGGATGGTTGACTAGCTGGCCTGCAGTTCAATGAAGACTCAGCGTCGAGGAAGTATTCACTCAGAAGCGATGGGAGCCACTTCACGAAATAGAGCTCGCAAAAATTGAACGAGGCAGTTGGTGAAAGAGAAAGTCAAATTACGCAAGACGAGAATAAGTGCAAAGACACAGTGGTATTCGAAGGCGTTGCTCAAGCATCGTATGAGGTACGAGAGATCAAGCGGATATCTTTGAACTAGGTCCGAACTGTTAAGTTCTGCCAATCATGCGTTAATTCAAAGTGCACTCGCTGGATATGGCAAGGTTTCGTTCGAGTAGATCAAAGAAAATAATAGTCGCTGCATCGCATCGAGAAGCGACGGCCATCGTTCAATGAATTCCAGATTGCATCATATTCAAGAAATTCCCATGAGGACGGAAACCAAATGACGAACGACAGAGGCCACGAAATCACGAAGAATGATCAGTAAAAGACATAATATAGCCCTGAAGAAGACTGACTTGGGAGCGTGAGACTGGAACAAGTAGACCCTCATCGACAAAAGTCGCGATTGGAGCGGAGGCAAGAGTTATCAATTGTTGGGCGCACGACGCTGTAGTTCCGAACAGGGTTGGCGTCGCCGCCTCAAAGGCGGGAAACATGCGAATACCCGCATCATCGAGTTCAGGGCGGCTTTCTCGGCGGCTCGGACGTACGCTGCCATATCGTTGCCCCCATCATCCGTCATGGCGTGGCCTGCGACCTCAAACAGGTCGTCGTTCTCATCTTCAATCAAATGCGAGTGTTCGCGATGTAAGGTCTCGCTGATCGGTTCGAGAATGGAACTTACATTATGAATGACAACCTATCACAGCAGAAGGCTAAAACTCGGGAAAGCCCGTGGACCTTCCGCCGTCTGGGGTCGGTCAAGACTCATTCGGCTCATCCTCACCACCATACTTGCTACACGAGTGGTCAATTCAAACGATGGCCACCGAAAGGCTTCGTGATACCTGAAATCTGTGGCTACTTTGCCGTGCGTGTGAGTTGAATATTGGATGTTTTTGACGAAACACTTGGAGTTATTGCATTCCTTTCTGCATATTCCACTCGCCGTGGCCCGGAATGTCGGCAGATATCGAGGCGCCGTGCCTTAAGGATATCTTTGCGAAGGGAATTACCGCAGTGCCTTCTGGAGCCAAATTGACAACCGCTGAAAAAGAATGGCTACAATAGTCGGAAACAAGTCCATATTAGTAGGAGACAGCGAGTCGTGGACGAGGAATAGTGAAGAGAATCCCACGGCCGATTCAATGATGGCCCCAATGCGTCGTGGGTTCTGGTCTCCTGCCACATGTCTAATGTGAGAGCTTGTTTCCCCTAGATCATCGAAGCCGTAGCTTAGTTTGCGTATTGTTTTCCTCTTTCCCGACTTCTTGAGGCGTTTCATTTCGGCCATTTGGTTGTAATTGTCTGGGCGTGTCTCCTTTGCGCAGCTGTGTTGTTCCTCTGAGGGGTGTCAGAATGCTTATATTGACTTGGAAAGGACAGCAAGCATACGCGTCTCGATGACTGTTCCTAGCCTCTTGCTGGTGCGCTGTTTCCCCTCCTTCCCCTTCCCCAGCTGGACGCGCAGCGTCTTGAACTCATTCTCGCAACGTAGGGTCCCACGGAGAGTTCTCCGGCCTCTCCGATACTCAGCTCCGGAACCTGCGAATGACGCTTTCGAGGGGCTGCGGCCTCTGAGTTATTGCGGCGGCGGCGGTGGTGGTGGTGGACTGACCACCGTGGCGGTTGTACGCACCTAGGCTTCCTCTTTTTGGCATTTCCACGGTGGACAAGCTAACCCTCGGCATCCTCGCGGCCAGGCATAGCGAGCTTGAGCACAGCGTCAGCTGTCTCGCGTTCGAAGTACTTTGGCTGCGTTAGGAGGGTCGAGTTGAGAATTGTGTTCCGGAGAAGCTTACAGCTTGTAACTCGGAGGAGAACCGCGAAGGGGAGAAATGACAGTACGAGCGTCAGCAACAGCGTTCGCCGCCCCGGGGCGTTGAATAAGGGTTTCTCTGGCGCTTGTGGTCAAGGTCGACTGAAAAAGGGCTCTTTCTCGCGTGTACAGTTATGATGTTCTCGTGGAAGATGGCGGTGTACCCAGTATTCGGGGGCTTCGGAGTCTACCGAGCAGCATCGTTCTGGTAGAAGCTGTAGAAGCCGTGCTCTCTTCGTTCTTTCGTTTGTGCTCGTGGCTGGCGAGATCCGCGTGGAAGACGATGGCCAGTCAGCGCGATCAATTGCAGCATTAACGGGAATGGTGCATTAGATGGTGCGTGGTGGCCACTTGAACGACCACATAATCCAAACTCAATGGCAAAAGACTGCCGATATGCAGTGCGCCCTGCCCTGAGAATTTCCGCTTCAAAAGGTTTCGCCTTGAGATTGTTGGACTTCAACTGGGAACGGAGATGGTAGAGATTGCATGCAGTATTGGACAACATCGTCTTGGATAATATCGTTTTGGATAATATCGTTTTGGACAATATCGCCTTAGACAGTACTACTTTAAAGGACTTGGGCGTGGCTGGGTGTGGCTGTAATAAACGTACCCGACCCGACCTGACCTAGCCCGAGTGACGGGAGGTGCGCATGACTTTGGGCCGTCGTGTTCCTCGACAACTACCTGCGCTTCCTTGTGTCGATACAGCGAGCAGCTCGGCGGGAATGCTTCATTGCCGACCTACCTAGGTCCCGGCATCAATCGAATGGTATTGTTGCTACTCTTTCGACTACGTCATCTCTCCTCTATCCACACACATCATCGGCATTTACTTTGACGACCTATCGATGCCGTCTCGCAAGGAGTCTACCTTTCTCCGACGCCGGTCCTTCAGATAACAGGCATGCTAATCCCTCAGCTTAGTCTCTTTGCTGTCTTCAGCTGCTTCCGCTACCTCTTCCTCGTCGTTCGACTTGTTGAAGCCCCCGGTTATGTGTCGTGCGGGATAGGGTCCACTTGCGCGGTCTCGCGCGGTCCCACCCGCTCCGAAGCGGGTATATATATCCCTTCGATCCGCGCGCCCCTATTTAGAGAGACTTCTTCTATATATACACATACACATCAATACACTCCTTCAGCACTGCAGACTTCGTCCCATATGCCTCCATTCGCCACGCCCTTCCCCTTGAGCGCTTCGACCTATCGCGACATTATGCAAGGCCTTAGGGGGGGGCGTTTCTCTTGAGCACGCTGCGTCTGCGGCTCTTTGACGACTAGGAATATCTCTGGCATCTCGACGCGATTCACTGAGATCGTCTCCGGTAGCACCGATGGGGATAACGACGGCAGAGACGACATCGGCGGGGACGACACCGGCTTGCTCGTCTCTTTCGATCGCCGAGTCATCTCAGCAGTCGATATGTCGACAACACTCTGATTCTAAATTGTGGCCAGCAAAGTGACCGTCTGCGTTTGGTCAGGTACCTCCGTCGCTTCCACCTGCGTCAACTTTGGCGTCGGTGAGTGCGAACTCACTGAATCCCCCTCAGCTCACATCAAAGCCTCCTCCATCCCCCATTTAGAATAGTTCTTTAATCAGGTAGTGGACTTGCTCTTGATCGAAGTGAAGCTGCTATTCCTCGACACGAGCTATTTATCGTTAACATTGATCTCTTTCCCAAGCTCCTCTATCTGAGGATTAAACCACTGAGCGAACCGCATGATGGCATTCCCTCGGTGCCCTCGGTGGTCGTCTAGATCGCCCAGGCGCCAGATGTGATGCGAAGTATTGCTGAAGGACAGGAGCTTGAAGATCACCTGCCTCTAGAGGTATCGCTGTCTGAGGGGATGTGTTTGTCGCGGTCTTCGGACTGGTCGATGAACCTCTGGGGACGGGCGTCGGTGGGCTTTGTTAGGATACCACGTCGGCTTTGCCGGAGTTTTCTACGAATCTTCACTTGCTGGCGTGTCCTCGTGGGTATCGCCGTCTCCTCCTTCAGCGTTCATGGTGTTATCTATCACGCTTTGACGGTGTAGTCGGTGTGTTATTGGACTGATTGAAGATTGATTACCTTCGCAGCACTTTGTCACAGGATCCCGCTTGTAGATGAATGCCAGAAAGAAATGGATTCTCAATCAGGCACACGGAACGGAAAGCCTGAGGCGGGTTATATATCTTTCGATTGTCTCTTCTCGTGAGTCGGTTTCCAGTCCTATCTCAAGTTCCCGCCGCCTCACGATACCCCTAGCTCTTTTCATCCGCGTTCGACGTCTTCCATATCCGTGTATCCTTTCTACCTTTATGATCATCCTGAGAAATCCGTCTCGCTTACTAGCTCAGAACTCTCCACACTCCCATAACAGAAACGTCCAACGATTTGTATGCACCCTCGGCTTTTCATCAATCCCCTTCCCCTAGACAAAACGCTGCGAGTACACGGCCCGCAGATCAATATCTATGAGTATATAATAAGCCAGAGTGATATACATGCCGTAGTCCCTCTCGCGCTCGTCGGAAGACACCCTATGCTGCTCCGGCCCGACGCTGAGCTTATGCTACGCCTTAGTGAGGGCGTCCTCTGCCAGACACGCCGAGACGCCGTTACGGAGGTAGCTATCCGGGAGCAAGTGCAGCGGCGGCTCAACCGGGTCGAGCCACAGTAGTCCGAAGAGCGTCGGCGGCGGGGACACGCCCGGGAAGGAGGTAATGAGTTCATGCTCTAGCCTATAGATTACATGGCAGTACATCTCGTCTATTTCATAGTGTATGAGCATCAGCAGACCAACTAGCACCGTCTTCTGCTCACTCGTCATCACGTACCTTAGGAGAGGAGCGGCTGCTTCCCCAGCAGCGGTCGGCTTGGTTTGCAGTCGTGGGTGTCGGACTGCTATCTTGCGGAGATAACTGCTCATAGGACGAGGAGACCGCTAACACCGAATGTAGGCTACCAGCTTCCGCTTGCATCGCGTTACTCTAGACGAGAGTTCCTTATTTCCGGGATCTCGGCGGCCATTGGGTGTTAGAGTCGCAGGTACTCTGGCCGAAGTTGAATCTGTCCCGACGTTCGCTCCGGCGCATCGAATCCAAGGTGGAAGCGTTGGTTGTGCTGGTTTCGGCTTTGAGAGTTGTTGCTAGCGTACGCTGTTGCTTGAGGATGTTAATCTGTTAAGTGTAGACGAGGTGCAGATCACTGCGAGATCAATGGGCACATTTTGTTAGCGAAACCAAACTTCCCCTTACTCAGCAGCAAATCTTGCAGACTTCTCGACCACAGTGGGTGGCTGTTTCCGAAGGTCCCCGGGCTCTCCCACGGCGAATGAATGAAACGAACCGTCTAAAAAGCCCTCATATCTCTCATGAAATGTCCGGTAGCCTCCATGGAGTTATCCGAAACAAGACATCACGACTCCCGGCTGTGTTTTCCCTCTCCCAGCCCACGCGTCATCTCAGACACGAAACACATCTCCAGATTAAAAAGACTCTGGCCACAAAGGCGCTCGCCGCCCCGACGAATATGAACAGTGCTTTCGGCTCCCTGCTCTACCCCAGCCTTCGACGAAGCGGCAGCTCGTCAACAGCAATCCACGATGGATCGTCAGAACACCGGTACATATAGGCGTGGCATTGTCGGTAGAAGCCAAAAGGACGAGAACAACCCACCGGAAGTCTTTAGAAATATCTCTGGCTAAGGCAGAGAGAGAACCGAGCGACCCGACGTGATAGCAGCAGCAGCAGCAGCCACGGGAACCACAAAGGTCTCACAGCAGGTGGTTCAGTCTACGTTGCATCCCGGCCGAAGTTCACCGTCGTCAACGTTCAGAAAGTCCAATTCTGGCAGCAGAATTTCTACGCAACAGTCCGCGACGACGACGAGCCTCGCCATGTCAATTTACCCCAAGCTCGATGAATAATATTCTTGGCTAACGCATAGCACAGTGAACCAACCAGAACTACCACTTCCGACATTCATTTCCAGACGAATGACAAGAGCCGGTTACGCATTTTCGGCATCGGCTCGCTAACCAGGCTCTGGCCGTGGATCTTCCGTCTCTTCCCCGCGTCCCCGATGCCGGTCTCCATAGCCGTCGCCCAAATCCTCCTCAGCGACTTCCTCAGCAACTAATATAGCAGAGCGTGCAGCATCGCCGCGGGGTGGATTCAGGTCGGCACGAGCCTGTTATTAGCCGTTTTCAAAAAAAGGTTGCAGTGGTCTATCGGTGACTCAGGAGGGCGCACAGCAAGTGAATGAGGTTGTCTGGCTAAGCCCAGCGTTTCAAGAGCGAGACCATGAAGGCGACAGAGTCAGTAGCGAGGTTCCGAGCGCGCCTGGATCTGCTTAAGGAGAGGCCAGGACTGCTTGGGCGGCTGCCGACCTGGCTGCACATCCGGCTCGGTAAGCAGCCGGAGTCGAGGACTCTCGCTGAGGAGCTTAGCGACATACTAGGAAACCGAGGGGACGTCCTGTTGGGGATGAGAGGCAAGCTTGAGGACGACAGCCAAAGCCAGAGCCAAAGCCGCGATGACCCGGCAGCCACAATACAGCAGATCAAGACGGGAGTAGGCAGCATTACTGAGGAGAGGGAGCTGTCCCTGTTGATGCGGGCCGGTGACCTTGACGTAAACACCGAAGGCGTCTCTCGTCTCTAAAGAAGCAACAAACGGAGACGGATGCAGCGAGGCTCAGAGCCGTCACCAGGCTCAGAGCGTCGTGCAAGGAAACAGGCCACGTCAGCTCAAGAAATCAAATATTAATAGAAAAAAAGGGTGAGAATCGGCGCTTGAAAGCGGCATTGAGAGAGCACTACCTCATCGCCCAACGGGGTTATTGATGTTTCTTTCCCTTTCTTGTGGTGTGGTTCATTTATGGATGTTTTTGCTCTTTCCGCAGCGGTTTTTTATAGTTCGTTTGCTTTTCTTTGCAACGGAAATTAGAACAGAAGAAAGGCGCTGCGCAGCAACAAACACAACAAACGCAAAATGACAAGACATCCTCTCCTTTTCCCCACCTTTGATGGACCCACTTCACAGTCTCGCTCAGGCGGCATAGTGAGAGCGGAATCCTCGCTGCCTTTAGCCCACCCGAGGCATCTCTCCATGCCTTGATAGCGGCCTACCCATCGAGTACGTCGAGATTCTGGCTATTCACTCGATCAGTAACCTCCTCCGCAGACTCGAAACCTCATGGCATGATACCACGCCAGCCTGCGCTTCAGCGCCGTCTGCCTCTCTATCTAGACCGAGAGCCCTGACGGCCTGATCCAGGAGATGCAGCTCTGTCCGCACGGCGACTTGCAGCCTACTCTGAGTTCCGTTGCCGTCAATATGTTTGGCCCAAACTCGGACTCGAACGCCCTCCCGATCGGCGGCCGCGGGGCCACCGGCTTAGCCACTTTGGCCCCCCTCCAACACGTCGACGGCGGCGGTGGCCGCCGGTACATGGTTATCGACAGCTCGGATACCCTCAGAAATGATGGCCCCTCTGCTTATCAATGCCGCTAACAAACCTCGTCGCCGTATTCAACTCCGTCTGCGCCCTCTCCTGAAGCAAAAAGCTATATCGTGAGCACCGGCTTGCCACGCAGATACTACGACCCTTACGCTGAAGACGACTACGACGAAACGTCTTCGAGATACCGCCCCCGTCGCGAAAATCCGACCCTGAACACGAGCCAGCCGGACCACGTTACCGTCGTCGTCGGTCGGCCACAGTGAAAGGACTTCTGTACCTGATTTACTGCGGCGAGTCTTTCTAGGGAAACCCCATGAATTATGGCGCCGTGCTTCCCGACCTCTTGACCCTCCGTTTTCTCTCCGGAAACCTCTGTCCGCACTAGCCGCCCTTTCTTATGAACTTTATCGGCTGTTTCGTCCCAGAGCACTACTTCTTCCGCAAGATGCTCGTCGTCCTACGCCACACCCGATCTGAGATCGCCGTCATCGAGACGCAACCACCGCCGTCAGCGCTGCTCTAGGAAGACGATAACAAGCTCCTCGACGGCGCCGAGTGTAGGCTCTATGGGCTTAAGGGCCACTACGCCACGGTCTAGAGTGATGTGTCTGTTAGTTGGGGCCCACGATTAGCCCAAGCGTTGAGACTTCACCTCCACCGACTGGGAATAGCACGATAGGCGCTGCGAGGCGATCAAATGCATTATCACTGGGGTCACACGGTGAACGATCTGCTCGACTTCGAGGCCAGCACCTCGTGAGAAAACAGCATTGAGAATGATAAGATCCATCTTCGCTCAACTACCCTTTCCTAACGTATCTAGCCAGATGCTGCGCGATATCGCGCCCTTAGAGCACCCGATTAAGCGGCTCGCGAACATAATATCCACGACTCTCCTTGGCATTCATAGCATCGTCGAGCGAATGGAGAGCGCGATGGCGACGATCACGACAACAACAATCGCTGCCCTACCAGACGCGACCAAATTAGATTCGCTCCTCCCAAGAGAAACCAACACCACGTTCGCCGCGGCGCGAGTCTTCCACGCCGCCCGCTTCCTCCGCGACGTCGCCCTGTCGCGGCTTTAGCTCCTCTACGAGAACGTCCACGCTACTCACGGGCTGCTATAGAACGTATTTCTGGCCCAGCACGAGCTCGTCTTTACTATGCAAAGACCGCCGCCGAGAAGCAGTCCGTCCCCACCGCTGGAAGAAGTAGCGGCCCAAGCGGTGGTCGCGCAGCAGTGGATTATGCGGTGGGAAGAGCCCGCTATTGAGGCGGTCGATCATGCCCGCTGAGGCCCCTTCTTCGCCGCGTAGAGGGCTGATAAATGCCACAAAGACCGGAAAGCTGCCGTTAGACTTGATCTATGGCTGTTGGGAGATGGGCGACCGCAGAAACGACCCACACGGGAAGGAGGGGATTGTCTGGAGAGACGGGGCGAGTATCATGAGGGGGGCAGATAGAGACCGAGACGAGAAGCAACGGAGTAGTCCCAAGGGACGGCGGATATGGCTTTGGGGTAGATGAACAATAGATAACGGCTATAAAAGTCCACTGAAGACGATCCGGTTGAGGAGTCTTAACACTATGGGCGCGCTAAGCGGGAGCTCCAGCACCTTGTCAAACTCGACTAGCTTTCTCTCCATCGTCCGGACCTTGGCTAGCTCCGTCTTGTAACGAAGGACTACGGAGATTAGCGCCACGCGCCTCTCTTCTGATGTCCGGAGATGTGGCTTGATGTAGTCCTCCGTTACAATATCGAATTTGAGGGCCGAGATGTTTATCGCTGTCGCCACCATGTCGGTCAGAGGATGGACTTGCTTTCCGAGTAGCGCGGTAAGCTCTGCGGTAGCATCTGTTTGCGCGAGACCTGGTCGGGCGGGAGGTGATGGAGACATGGAAGCTCGGGGTGGGGCAATAGCGGGAGACTGAACATGAGCGGCTTGCTGGGTGGGAGTGAGCGGCTGGCTGGGTGGGAGGGAGCGGCGAGCTTGAGCAGGTCGCTGAATTGGAGACGACGCCTGAATAGGAGGAGGAGGATGCGGCGGAGCTGGAGCAGGCGGCTGGTTATGCAGCTGAACAAGCGCGGGCAGAAGCATAGGCTGGCGAAGAGCAGCCGGCACGGGTTAAGGAGACGGAGGTGCTTGCTGTATAGCTTTATCCCAGCGCTGGTGCGGCAGCTCCAGCAGGGACTCTGATGTCTGGTTCGGGCAATCGCACGCTGTATCAAGCCACAAAATCCCCTCACGTCGGAAGAAAATCGATGCGGCCGAAATCCTTATGCCTAGCTATGCCCAAGGAGGAGAGCTTAAGCTGCGCGAGGTTGACGGCCGGGGCGGCGTGAGGCAGTTGTTGGACGATGCGCTAGCCGAGTCTTCCGAGTGTATCCCATGGCCTCCGTCACTGTCTCGGTCATTCTTATCGTGGTTTTCTTCGGGCACCTTGCAAAAGTTTCTGCCTCTAATACAGCCTGGCCGTGCCCACGCCTTGGTATACTTCCCCTAGACGAAATGCAGCCCATTGGGTCCGGTCTTCTCGGCGACGTGTCCCTTCTTAAAGAGCTTCCCCTACCCACGCCTGATCTTGGCCTTTCAGCGCCTTTCTGACAAGGGTATTGAGACGGAAACTGCAGAAAAGACCCAGGCTCGTGGCGATCTCCTCGTAGTAGGGCTTGTCGCAGTTATGCCGGGCGAGGGCGACGAAGGCAAGGTGTTTATGGATACGGATGGTGTCCGGCTCGGTCCACCGGATAAGCGGCTGCTTGTTGCTATTCTACAGCATATCGAGCGTGAGGTTGCCGCGGACAAGCTGTTCTAAGTGTGAGCAAGCTGAGTGGGAATGTTCTCTAGGTAAGAACTCACGTCGGGGTCCATCGCTAACATTGCGGAAATCAAGCGGCTTTGAGGACAAGCACAGCAAGCTCTTTCTCTAGCTGGACAACTAGCAGAGGTCTCGCCAGAGGGCGCCGGACTTGTCTGACATCGCGTCTCTGCCCAGCAACATCTTCCACCGCGCCAAACGTGGCATCCCAGTCGAGACGCTCTCGAACAGATTCCGCGAGACCCGACCGCAATGGGGTAGGTTTGACGAGGAGCCATACACCAGCTCTCTTCAAGATGCTGACGAGCTTGAATTGCACGGGAGCGGCGCAGGGCGATCGCGACGTAGGAACCGCCACAAGACAACGGGCTCCCGCCGAAAGCCAACCTCAGATACCCAACCTCATGGACATCGACCTCATCAACCTCAACATCGGGCCAGCCAGCGACCACGCTCGTCCGTCCACCCCAGCGTCGGCTAGCCCGATACGAAAGTCCGGAGAGGAACGGCGACGTTGCTGATCAAGACGACCGCCGCATCATCTTCGGTCTTGGCAACAACACCGCCATTGACGACACACCATTGGCGACCACTCATACGGGACGCATCGCGGCTTCAGGTCTCGCGTCAACGACCATTGGGACGTGCCTCTCCGCAGTCGCAGCGACCCTGTCGAGGGGAACAGCCATCGACCACAGCCAGCATTCCGACCGGGTCTCGGCAGAGATAATGGACTTCCTTCCATCTCATTTCGTCCACACCGGGGAGATAGCACACGCTTGGACGATCCTCTCGATAGGTAGGGCCCAGGCCCTCCCCGGAGCCCGTCGCGTCACAATCAACCGCTGCAGTTAATATCGTCTCCAGGACATCGTCAGCAAACGGGGTACATAAGCAACTCGAGCTAGCGCCTGGCCGACCCCGAAGAAAGACCGCAGCGGCAGCCATAACAGCAGAGGAGCTAGCACGACATGGAGGAGTGGGAAAGACGCCGGGAAGAGGTAAGCCAGAGCCTCAAGGTGCTCCACGGTGACTTGTGCGCCGTCATTGGATCCCGAGACACGAGCCCGGCAGGTCATGTGGGGTTACTACACGACGCCGATCTGACGTGAGGCCATGGCCCGTTCTGTTTGGTGTCGGCGTGTCGTTTGCGTCGCAGTCGAGGTACGAGTGCGTCGAGGGAGGCCGGCGGCGGTGGCTTCTTTTCGCGTGTCGTTGGTTGCGACTGATCTGTTGAAGACGGGTGAGAAAGGCAGGGACGGGGTGATGAATTGACGTGAATGTGCTCGGGGAGAGTATGTACCTGCATTGCAATTCAGAAGAATGGCTAGAAGCATGGCGTTCTTATTGGAGACGAAATGCCACCACAGGTGGGGTCGGGTCATGTATTGTGCAAGTTCTTGTATTATCTAGTCTACCTAGCAGAGACCTCCTTAAATAGGGATATTATATAGCGTCGTATAGTAATCTACCTACCTAAAAAAATAAGAAAAAAATATATTATCCTTAATACTATAAAATTAAAAATAATAAACTATAAACCTATTATAAAACTATTATTATAAACCTTGAAACTTTATTCTCTTATTTTATAATACTACTTAGTTATATTAATATATATATTAGTTATAAAACATAAATACTTATATTAAGTTCGGAATTACGCCGCAGCCCCTTCGCAAAAAGACTATAATAAATTCACCTAGTTTATAAGTATAATTTAGGAAATACTATATAGGTATTTTAACTTATACCCTCTATTAGTTAAGGAAAATAATATAAGAACCCTATATATTCCTACTACTTATAAGTAAACCCTCTAAATATCATTATATAAAGTCGGATACGCGCTATACTAGGGCTAATTATATTAGAGCTAAATAGGCTACTAAGGCTCTTATAATAATACCCTTACTAAACCTTCTAATAAAGTACTATAAAAGCTATTATATAAAATAACTCCTTAACTTAAAAGGTTAACCTTCTAGTAAGGTATTAAAAGTATTATAAATATTATTATATAAGAGGTAACTCCTTAACTAAAGAGGTCTTTCCTAAGAGGTTCTTATAGCTAGAAGTATAAGAAGCTCTATAAGTAGGGCCTTATACCTCTCCCTCTTCCTTATTTTTATCTCTTAATACTAAACCTTATATATAAATATACTAAGCCTAAGCGAGGTATACCCTTTAGTATAAATAATATAAAGGGGATTACTAGAGAGTTTAGCCTTAATATAATTTATAAAACCCGCTTTTTTATTAACTACTCTACTATATATAGAGAGTATATTATTAATATAGCCCTTAAGAGGGCTTATTTTAATACCCCTATAGAGTACTCTATAAGGTATAATAATATTAGAGCTAAGTAAGTAAACTTAGTAGTAGAAGTTTAGTAAGTTATTATATACCCTATAGAGTAGCCCTTCTTTAAGTAGGTCCTCTATATTACTAAGGTAGAGGCGGCCTAGGTAGCCTAGGCCCCTTAGGGGTCTATGAGTACGGCTTGCGCTAACTGCTTTAATATAGAGAGAGCCTTGCTAACGACGGCATAGTTCTATAGACGTTATATAAGTATATAGAGCTTAGTAGTGCGGCTAGGATAAAAGCAGTGCGTCCCTACTTACCTAGCGGACGAAGCGGTAATAGAGGTAGTATTTAATAGCGGCGCGGGTAGTATATAAGAGGAAAAGTTAATAGTTTTATAGTCTATTAAATAATTAAAACCCACATTATTATCGATATAAAGTTAAAGATCGTGAGGCTATAGGTATATATAAGTATAGCTATAGTTAGTAGAGGATCACGTGACTAAAGGCTATATATTATTAGGAGGCGCGGAGTCAGAAGGTCTATTGCACTTAAGTAGGTAAAATCACTATGCAGTGGCTAGAGGCTATAAATACTTATATAAACTTAGGATATAGAATTATAATATAAAAGTTACTTTATTATATATAGTTTCGTTTTTATTTATATCTATAAAAACTATTAAGTTATCTATTCTAATATTTATTAGGGAGTTTATATATATATTATATTATTCTAGTAGTTAGGGATGATTTCTATTATTATTATTAGCTAGATTAGGGTAAATGCTTTTATCTAGTTAGGTATAGTATAATTATTATAAGTTTAAGTAGTGTAATTATACGTTATAATATGGCTATTATTCTATAATTAGATAGAATATTATAATATTATATCGCTATTAGTTAAATTATTTATATTAGATAGCTTATAATTAGTTACTAACTTATTACTAGTCGGGTTAGGCTTATTAAAATAATAGTAGGCTCCTGCGAGATAGTATTATTATTATTAGTTATAGTAGTCTACTTATTATTTAAGTTAGGTTAATTATATATTATTCTAACCTATTATAGAATTAGAAGATTATTATAAAGAGGTCTATTTCTAACTTTATTAAGTAAAGTAAATATATCTTAAATAGTTAAATCGTTTAGTTCTTATTCTAAAACTGTTTACCTTTTATAAGTAAATTACCTTTATAAATTACTACTAAGATAGATATTAGTAATTATTAGGTAAGTTCCCTATCTTAGGGACTTATTAATATATTTATATACTAAGTAGCTTAATTAGTCCTTATTTATAATAATTACTTCTAGGATTGTATTATTAAATATATTCTAAATTAATAGTTTCTTAGATAGTAAGAGTATAATATATTTATAGTTATAGTTAAAAGCTTCTATAACATAGTTAAGTATAACTTCTTAATTAGGTTAGTAAGTACTAGTACTAGGTATAACGAATTTTAATCCTTAATAATATTTTAATCTAAGTTCCTTATTAGTTAATAATAGAACCTATATAGAATTTCTAGATCTTAGACGTTGGATTATCTTCTTAGATTAGGTAGGCTTAGTTATATTTATATTTTCCTACTTTAACGCTCCTTTTTATATCCTAGTTAGCGATATCCTAATTAGGAGCGTTATAGATAACGTTAATATTATCTTAGGTATCTCTAGTATTATACTTACTAAGTTATTATTATTAATACTTAAGTTAATTCTACTAATACGTATATTATCTATAGTTATCTCTTATACTATCCTTATTAGCTATAAAGTCGCTCGACTTATCCTTACTTATATAATTGTAGATATCCTCTTGTAGGGATTTATCTAAAATATAGTTTAACTCTAAGATAGTATTATAGTTATATATAGTATTATTACCTACCTTATTTTATAGTTTCTTAATTCCTATATTATATTAGTATTAGGCGTAGCTTCCTCTAGTTTATTATTATTAGTACGCTCCTTTTTAAGCTTAGTAGTCTTATTAATCATTATCTTATTAGGTTACTACTTATTAGGTTTATTAGCTACTAAGCTATTCGTATTCTTAGTAAGGTTAGGTATATTAGCTATAATATATTATTATTTAGATATATATCTAGTAAAATAGGGAGGTTATTCTAAAGTTAATAAGCAAAGGACTTATTAAAGGATTTATATAGGAGTAAGGAAGGAATTTAGTAGAAATAATAGATTTAGCGAATTTAAATAGTATAGCTTCGTAGCTATAGAGGAATTTCATAGGGTAAGTAGGCGTAAAGATTTAACTTGGCCTCTGGCCACTGCATAGTGATTTTACCTACTTAAGTGTAATAGACCTTCTAACTCCGCGCCTCCTAATAATATATAGCCTTCGGTCACGTGATCCTTTCCTAACTATAGCCGCACTTATATATACCCTACTAGATAGCCTCACGATCTTTAACTTTATATTAATAATAACGTGGTTTTTAATTATTTAATAGACTATGAAACTATTAACTTTTCCTCTCGCGCACTACCCGCGCTGCTAAAATAGCCTCTATTACCGCTTTATCCGCTAGAAGTTATTACTATCTTTACTATATTATTATTAGTAACGCTCTCTCTATATTAAAGCAGTTAGCGTAAGCTATACTTACTGACCCCTAATAAGCCTAGGCTACCTAAGCTACCTCTGCCTTAGTAATATAGAGGACCTGCTTAAAAAAGGGCTACTCTATAGGGTATATAATAACCTACTAAACTTCTACTACTAAGTTTACTTACTTAGCTTTGATATTATTATACCTTATAGAGTCCCCTATAGGGGTATTAAAGTAAGCTCTCTTAAGGGCTATACTAATAATATACTCTCTATATATAGCGGAGTAATTAATAAAGGAGTAGGTTTTATTAATTATATTAAGGCTAAACTCTCTAATAATCCCCTCTATATTATTTATACTAAAAGGTATACCTCGCTTAGGCTTAGCGTATTTATATATAGGGTCTAGTACTAATATAGTTAAGGGATAAGAATAAGGAAGAGGGAGAGGTATAAAGCCCTGCTCGTAGTAGAGCTTCTTATACTTCTAGCTATAAGAACCTCTTATGAAAGACCTCTTTAGTTAAGGAGTTACCTCTTATATAGTAGTATTTACCTTACTAGAAGGTTAACCTTTTAGGTTAAGGAGTTATCTTATATAGTAGCTTTTATAATACCTTGCTAGAAGGTTTAGCGAGGGTATTTCTAGGCTATAAGAGCCTTAGTAGCCTCTTTAGCTCTAATATAATTAGCCCTAGTATAGCGCGTATCTAACTTTATGCGAGGGTTTACTTATAAGTAGTAAGAATATATAGGGTTCCTATATTATTTTCCTTAACTAGTAGAGGGTATAGGTTAAAATACCTATATAGTATTTCCCGAATTATGCTTATAAACTAGGTGAATTTATTATAGTCCTTTTGCGAAGGGGCTGCGGCGTAATTCCGAACTTAAGAATTAACTTATTAAATTCGTTTTAATTTATAAAAAGCGCGTAGGAGTTAGAAAGTATCTCTATTTAATCGGGCTATCTATTTATAAAATTCTAAGTTATTAATTTAAATAAGGTATTTAGTAACTAGCTTATTAGTTTATATTATAAGGATATATCTATCTAGAGTTATTTACTATCTATATTTACTATTTAATCTAGTAGGTTAGACTAGGTATTATATTATTCTAGCTTTTATAATATAAGATTATATATCTTACTAGGGAATATTAGTAACAATTATTAATCCTAGGTATAGTAGTTATCTCCCAAAAATATTTATTGGTAGTACTAGTTTTGGATAGTTAATAAATATAACGTTATATATTGAGTTCGGAATTATGCCGCAGCCCCTTCGCAAAAAGACTATAACAAATTTACCTAGTTTATAAGTATAATTCGGGTAATACTATATAGGTATTTTAACTTATACCCTCTACTAGTTAAGGAAAATAATATAGGAACCCTATATATTCCTACTACTCGCAAGTAAACCCTCTAAATATTACTATATAAAGTTAGACGCGCGCCGCACCGGGGCTAATTACATCGGAGCCGAACGGGCCACTGAGGCTCTCGTGGCAACGCCCTCGCTGAACCTTCTATTAAGGTAAAAGCCACTATATGAGATAATAACGTTATATATCCTAGTATAGTTTGATAGTTAAAGTTAGTATACTAGTCGTCCTACTCGCTCTAATATTATATATAGCCTAGTATATTATTATCCGTATTTCTATCTAAGGGAATTAGCTTATAGGTTTAAGTATCTACGAGATAGTCATAATATAACTCTCTATTCTACTTTAAAAAACTTAAGTAATTATTTTTTATTATTATAGGACTTAGTTCGTATTACTATTATTACTATAGTATCGTATGCTTATAATCAACTATATAGGCTAGCTAGAATATAGTTAGTATAGCTGGTAATAAGATTTGCGGTATTATTTAGAGTAAAACTAAGTATAACCTTATTAGGAGTATATCTTATAGTTATAGATTTTAAATTATTTATTTTAAATTATAATCTAGGTAGTACCTTATCTTATATATTAGGACTACTTATAGCTACTATATAAATATATAAGGCAGACTTAATTATTAAATTAGTTCGCTCGCTTTATCTATTAGTTTATAAATAATAAGCTATAGAATATAATAGCTTTATCCTAAGTTATATCTATATATATTTCTATATATTAGATAGAAATTTTAGATCTTAGTTATTAAATAAAGTTTTAGAGATACCCTAGTTATAATAGAGTAGGAAATCTAGTAGTCTATCTACTTATTACTTAGTAGTATTAGCTTTTCTCAAGTATTAGGCTAATTTATTTAGGGAATTTACTAGTAATTAATATAATATAATTATATCTACTCCTTATTATAAGTAATCTTAGGATAAAGTTAATAGTAATTATATAATATAGGTATGGGAGTATTATAATTAGTTATATGTTATTATATAGTTAGTAAGTATAGATCTTATATATTAAGTATTTAGGATATCTTATAGGAATTGTTTTAGTTATTAGATAGAGTATAGAATAAAGTATCCTACTAGGGAGTAAAGTAACTTATTATATCCTATATAATTATATTTATAAATAGTATAGAAGATATCTACTTAGTAATTCTATAGAACGTATAATTAATGATATATACCTAATGTTATTTTTTATATAAGGCTATTATATATATAAAAAGGTAAGTTAGCTCTATTATTATATTCTAGGGCTAGGTTCTTTCGCACTATATCTAAGATAGGTTTTAATACTAGGTTAGATTAATATTTATTAGCTATCTTTTTATAGAAGTCGGGGCTAATACTAAGTAATATTATACTAGTGCTATCTTAAGTAGCTAGCAGGGTTAGGTCTCGTATATATTTATCTATTATTAAGTATTATAGCTAGTACGGGGCTAGATTATTATTAGTAATAAACGCAGACTATACCTATACCTATATAGCCTATTCCTTAGGTATATTATTAGGAAGGATATTAAGTCTACTATAGTTAGGTTCTAGGTTATTATTACTTTTATTAGTTAGGAGTTAATATAGGGTATCAGGGATAATATATTCTTTACTAGGCTTATAAATAATAGCTAATTCAAACTAGCTAGTATATTCTATAGCTCTTATTAATTTCGTATTATTAGGACTAGCTATTACTATAAGCGCGGCCTCTAGCCACTATATAGTGATTTTACCTGCTCAAGTGCAACAGACCTTCTAACTCCGCGCCTCCTAACAATACATAGCCTTCGGTCACGTGATCGTAACCTAATAACCTTCTAAGTTACTAACTACCTTTCCTAACTATAGCCATACTTATACGTGCCTTACTAGATAGCCTCACGATCTTTAACTTTATATTAATAATAACGTGGTTTTTAATTATATAATAGACTATAAAACTATTAACCTATCCTCTCGCGTACTACCCGCGCTGCTATTAAATACCGCCTCTATTACTGCTTTGTCCGCTAGAAGGTATTACTATTTTTATAATCCTCTTATTCGATCGGGTTAGCTAACGCTTTTATAACTATGCTATCATTAGTAACGCTCTCTCTATTAGTTAGCGCAAGCTATACTTACTAATATTCCCCTAATAGGCCTAGGCTACCTAGGCCGCCTCTACCTTAGTAATATAGAAGACCTGCTCGAAGAAGGGCTACTCTATAGGGTATATAATAACCTATTAAACTTCTATTACTAAGTTTACTTACTTAGCTCTAATACTATTATACCTTATAAAGTCCCTTATAGGGGTATTAAAGTAAGCCCTCTTAAGAGCTATATTAATAATACGCTCTCTATATATAGCGGAGTAGTTAATAAAGGAGTAGGTTTTATTAATTATATTAAGGCTAAACTCTCTAATAACCCCCTCTATATTATTTATACTAAAGGGTATACCTTACTTAGGCTTACTATATTTATATATAGGGTTTAGTATTAATATAGTTAAGGATTTATTATAGGTTATAAGGATAAGGATAAGGAAGAGAGAGAGGTATAAGGCCCTATTTATAGCAAAGCTTCTTATACTTCTAGCTATAAGAACCTCTTAGGAAAGACCTCTTTAGTTAAGGAGTTACCTCTTATATAGTAGCGTTTACTTTTAGTACCTTGCTAGAAGGTCGACCTTTTAGGTTAAGGACTTATCTTATATAGTGGCTTTTCTAGGCCACGATAGCCTTAGTAGCCTATTTAGCTCTAATATAATTAGCCCTAGTGCGGCGCGCGTCTAACTTCATAATATTTAGAGGGTTTGCTTGCGAGTAGTAGGAATATATAGGGTTTCTATATTATTTTCTTTAACTAATAGAGAGTATAAGTTAAAATACCTATATAGTATTTCCTAAATTATGCTTATAAACTAGGTAAATTTGTTATAGCCTTTTTGCGAAGGGGCTGCGGCGTAATTCCGAACTTAATTACTAGAAGCGCGATATTAATCTATTTTAATAATTTAAGAATAGCTAAGTAGTTAGTAATAATATATATTAGATATTAAGAAGCTATAATCTACTACTTATACTTCTTTAGGACCTAAATAAATCCTAAGGTCTCTATTTCTATTAGCTAATATATCTTCTTAATATAAGAGAGCGTTTATAAGAAGTAGGAGATTAGTTAGATAGTAGTTTAGACTAGTACTATTATAACTTTTCCTTAGTTATCTATTATATATCGTAGAGTATTAGGATCGATATAATATATTATTACTCTAATCCTAGTAGCTAATATATTAAAGTTAATAAATAATAATTTAGTTAGGTTAAAGTAGTAGACTTTAGTATATAATAATAAGGTAGTCTTAACTAATTTAAATAATAATTATTCTATATTAATTAGAGCTAGGTTAATTATTAATAATTACCTTTTGTATCCAGGGTCTTTATTAGTAATTTAGAGACTATCCTTATTTATTTATTATTTAAGAAGTTTAGTTTTATATTATTTAAGTAGTCTAATAATCTCTATATATCTAGGGATATTATATCGGAGGTAACTATAAAATCTAGTCAATATTTCTAGGTTATATAGAGATATTAGGTATTTAATTCGTTTTATTATATCTAGTTTCTCTATAGTTATAGCTAAACTAAGAGCGTTAATATACTATTCTAGTAATATTATACTAGGGAAAGTAATATAAGTTTCAGAGGGTCTAATACTCATATTTCTTAATCTAAAGAGTAATAGTAATTATTATAAGTTAACTAGGTATTCTTTATATATATTAGATACAAAAACTATATTATTATAGAAAGACTTAATCCTAGTATTTTTAAATAAGATATCTATTTATTATTAGATATAGGCGTTAGAATTTTTATACCCTCTAATTATATAGTTAAAGGTATATTAGCTATTAGGGGTAATAATTATAAAAGCGCTATCTAATTCTAGATAAACTTACTATTAGTAGTAAAATAAACTAGCGTTTATAATTATAATAAATTTTTTATTTTTTATTATAGCTATAATATTATCTTATAATTATATAGGATAGCTATCGGGTAGAGTGATCTTATTTAGAGCTTAGATATTAATAACTATATATACCTTCTTCTACTTCCTATTAACTTCGCGCTAAACTATAAATACTAGAAATAAGAATAGTACTTATTTTATTATATAATATAGCTATCCCTATTATTATAATTTCGTTACTGTATCTTATACTACTTTACGTTTAGGTACATTAATATTATAGATTTTTTAGGTCTTAGGGATCTAGTTCTCCTAACAAGATTTTAGTAGTACTTAGAGCTATTAGTCCTGTAGGAGGTTAGTAAAGCTAGTATCCTAAAATATATTAATTAACTTATTTAGAATTTATAAAAAGCTATTGGCTTTATTATTACTATTATAAACTATTATCCCTAGCGTATACTTATATATTATTTCTAGGTTATTAGCTTTAACTAGCTTAAAACTAGATAAGTATTCTCTAAAGAGTCTATTAGGTATAATAATACCTACGCTTATTACTATATCTATTACGTTTTTAGCGACGTTCTAGTAATATACTTTGTTATTAAGTAATATTAATATCCTAACCTATTTGCTACGAGGGATAAAGATAGGTTTATTAGACTTATTAGTTATAATAATATAGTAGATATTATAATTAGCTAGTAATGCGTATATAGAGAATCTATTAAAAGATACTAGCTTAAATAGAAGGCTTTCTATAGTATCTTAGATATAATACGTAATAAGTAATAGGGTAGCTATTTTTATTTATAGTATAATTATAGTAGCTAATTAGATAGTTACCTTAATTAGTAGTTAGGTTTTAAGCTCGCTTCTAATTAGTATTATAATTTTTTATAAGTTAATATAAGCTATAGATTCTAATAGCTTAAAATCGATCTTCTTAGGGATTAATATATTAATACTAATTAGTATATTAGCTTGGAGACTAATTACTAGGGAAACCTCTTCGCTAAAGTGCGTAAAGGTTAGATAACTATTAGCTATACTACGGATATAGAAGGGAAAAATAATATATTTATTACTAGAATAGTAGTTTATACTAATACCTCGTACTATAAGTAGTTATACGGCCTCTGGCCACTGCATAGTGATTTTACCTGCTCAAGTGCAACAGACCTTCTAACTCCGCGCCTCCTAACAATACATAGCCTTCGGTTACGTAATCGTAACTTTCCTAACTATAGCCGCACTTATACGTGCCCGTTAGTCAATAGCCTCACTTTTCCTCTCGCGCACTACCCGCGCCGCCGTTAAAGCGAGCTCTCGCGCGTTATTAGCGTTAAAGGGCGTGCCTCGCGCAGGCTTAGCGTTTTTATATACAGGGTCTAGTGCTAATATAGTTAAGGAATAAGGATAAGGAAGAGGGAGAGGCATAAGGCCCTGCTCGTAGTAGCAGAGCTTCTTATACTTCTAGCTATAAGAACCTCTTAGGAAAGACCTCTTTAATTAAGGAGTTACCTCTTATATAATAGCGTTTACCTTATTAAAAGGTTAACCTTTTAAGTTAAGGAGTTATCTTATATAATAGCTTTTACTTTTAATATCTTACTAGAAGGTCGACCTTTTAGGTTAAGGAGTTATCTTATATAGTAGCTTTTATAGCACCTTATTAAAAGGTTTAGTAAGGGTGTTACTATAAGAGCCTTAGTAGCCTATTTAGCTCTAATATAATTAGCCCTAGTATAGCGCGCGTCTAACTTTATAATATTTAGAGGGTTTACTTATAAGTAGTAAGAATATATAGGGTTCTTATATTATTTTCCTTAACTAGTAGAGGGTATAAGTTAAAATACTTATATAATATTTCCTAAATTATACTTATAAACTAGGTAAATTTATTATAATCTTTTTGTAAAGGGGCTGCGGCGTAATTCCGAACTTAATAAGTAGTTATACTCGTTTTCTAATTTATAATTATAGAAACTATTTCTTAAGCTATTATTAGTCTATTAGTAATTAGCTATATCCTATATTATTATATATTTCTTATTCTATTATATCTTTAAAAGAGGTTATAATAATTATATATAAGTAGGTATATTATTAGGCTTTAAAACCAGTTCTAATGTCCTTAGTTATATCTACTATAGAAGTAATAATAGGAATTATAGCCTGCGTTAGGTCTAGGTAATTATATTATTTATCTATAGGGTTCTTAGGTATAGGGTTAATATTATTAGATTAACTCTTTTTCTACTATCTTATATATTAGATTTAGGGTTAAGAAGCTTATTAACTACTAGATTAGTATTAGCTAGGGTAGGGGTTTCTAATATATTATATCTAGATCGGGTAATTAATAGAGTATATTATTAGATTAGTACTTAGTACTAGTTATATAGATATATAACTAATTAGTTACCTAAGGAAAATTCTTACTTATATATATTATATTAATAGGTTATAGTAGGGGCAGTATAGAAGAATACTATATTAGCTACGAGTAGAACTAAATAGTAATCTCCATTAGGTATTTTTATTTCCTTAATATTATCTATGTTATTAAAGTTCTATATTTTAAATAATCGGTAAGGCTTATTTTATAGTATAATATTATACTCTCGATTAAGATTATTAGCTATATTAGTATAGCTATTCTATATATTAATAACTTCTTCAGTATAGTAAGTAGTATTATATCTTAGCTATTAGATAGGTTTTTAGTTTATATATAATTAAAAGTAATAATCCTCTCCTCGCTAGGTATTATTATATCCCGGATTCTAGCTCTATAGGGTTAGGCTAGGTTAGTTAGGTACTAGGTTCTACTATTAGTAGAATAGATATTACTATAATTAATTATAGCTATTATAACCTAGTCTAGGTTAGTTACTTATATTATACTAGCTATAATAAGGGGCTAACTAGGGATAATTATTATTACATAGTTTTAGCGTTAGTATATAGGTATTATATTATTATGTATACTGGTAATTACCTCTACCCTACTAAGGTTAGTAGTAGGGTTTTCTTATATTAGTAGTATATTAGTTAAATTCTAGACGTCTTATAGGATAGGGTACTTAGTATATCCCTAGTATTACCATAGCTAAGAATTCTTATAATATTAATCTAGCTAGCTTATCTATAGTATTTCATTATAAGCTAAAGGTTATTATTAGGTATTTATTATATACTATTCTAATAAGTACGATTTCCCTAGCGTTAATATAGTTAAGAAATTAGGCTAGTATTATTATTGAATTAGGTTTATCTAGCTATAACTAGATCTTATTATTAAGTAATTTAAATATAATATAAAGCTAAGTATAGAGATCTTAGATCTCTGTATTTTAAGTATCTTAAGTTATAGTCTAGATATAAGGTTAAAAAATAAATCCTCTAGCGAGGTTAGTAATTATTAATTATTAGGTATAGAGGGTCTATAAAGTAACGAATAAGTCTTACTTAAATTATTTATAAAGTATATTAAGTAGTTATTAAATCGGGCTATATAATAATCTAACGTTTTAAGTATAGTTAACTTAGTTATATACTAAGCTAAAGTAGTACTAAGTAGGTATAATAATTATACCTCTTTAACTACTAGTTAAGTTTGGAATTACGCCGCAGCCCCTTCGTAAAAAGACTATAACAAATTCACCTAGTTCGTAAGTATAATTTAGGAAATACTATATAGGTATTTTAACCTATACCCTCTACTAGTTAAGGAAAATAATATAAGAACCCTATATATTCCTACTACTTACAAGCAAACCCTTATATAAAGTTAGATATACGCCGCACTAGGGCTAATTATATTAGAGCTAAACGGGCTACTAAGGCTCTTATAGCCTAGAAACGCCCTTACTAAACCTTCTAGTAAGGTACTACGAAAGCTATTATATAAGATAACTTCTTAACCTAAAAGGTTAACCTTCTAGTAAGGTGCTAAAGGTAAATACTACTATATAAGAAGTAACTCCTTAACTAAAGAGGTCTTTCCTAAGAGGTTCTTATAGCTAGAAGTATAAGAAGCTTTACTATAAGCAGGGCCTTATACCTCTCCCTCTTTCTTATTCCTTAACTATATTAATATTAGACCCTATATATAAAAACGCTAAGCTTACGCGAGGTATATCTTTTAATACTAATAATATAGGAGAGCTTACTAGAGAGTTTAGTATTAATATAATTAATTGAGCTCGGAATTACGCCGCAGCCCCTTCGCAAAAAGACTATAATAAATTCACCTAGTTCGCAGGTATAATTCGGGAAATACTATATAGGTATTTTAACCTATACCCTCTACTAGTTAAGGAAAATAATATAGGAACCCTATATATTCCTACTACTCGCAAGCAAACCCTCTAAATATCATAAAGTCGGACGCGCGCCGCACCGGGGCTAATTATATCGGAGCTAAACGGGCTACTAAGGCTCTCGTGGCAACGCCCTCGCTAAACCTTCTAGCAAGGTGCTATGAAAGCTACTATATAAGATAACTCCTTAACCTAAAAGGTCGACCTTCTAGCAAGGTGCTAAAGGTGCTGCGAACGCTACTATATGAGAGGTAACTCCTTAACTAGAGAGGTCTTTCCCAAGAGGTTCTTATAGCTAGAAGCATAAGAAGCTCTGCGAGCAGGGCCTTTAATATAATTAATAAAACCTACTCTTTCCTTAACTACTCTATTATATATAAAGATTATATTATTAATATAGCCTTTAAGAGGGCTCTTATTAATACCCCTATAGGGGATACTCGCTATTATATTATAATTAAGTAAGTAGACTTAGTAATAGAAGCTAGGTAGGTTATTATATACCCTATAGAGTAGCCCTTCTTCGAGTAGGTCCTCTATACTATTAAGGCAGAGGTAGCCTAGGCCCCTTAGGGGAACGTTAGTAAGTATAGCTTGCGCTAAATAGAGAGAGCGTTACTAATAATAGTATAGCTAGCGGATAAAGCGGTAGTAGAGGTAGTATTTAATAGTAGTATAGGTAATATATAAGAGGAAAAGTCGATAGTTTTATAGTTTAAATAATTAAAAACTACGTTATTATTAATATAAAGTTAAAGATCGTGAGGCTATAGGTATATATAAGTACGGCTATAGTTAGGAAAGGTAGTTAGTAATTACGATCACGTAACCGAAGGCTATATATTAGTAGGAGGCGCGGAGTTAGAAGGTCTGTTGTACTTAAGTAGGTAAAATCACTATGCAGTGGCTAGAGGCCTTTAACTACTAGTTCTCTATATATATTAGCTAGATATTATAGTTTATTATAGAAAATATAGATATTAATATATATTATATACTTAGTTCTACTAGTAATACTATATTAAGATAAGTTATATATTATTAGGTTAAAAGATCCTATATTTTTAGTATATAATAATCCTTAGGCTAGATTTAGGTTAAGTAAATTCTTATACCCTTAGGGAGGTTAATTTTACTAAGGGAGTTCGTTCTGT
The DNA here is from genome assembly GCA_036785755.1 of Colletotrichum ledebouriae. Classification (NCBI taxonomy): domain Eukaryota; kingdom Fungi; phylum Ascomycota; class Sordariomycetes; order Glomerellales; family Glomerellaceae; genus Colletotrichum; species Colletotrichum ledebouriae. Next base: position 11,822 of record JAVHLU010000822.1, on the reverse strand, counting down.
ATAGATTGAGTTTGGAATTACGCCGCACCCCCTTCGCAAAAAGACTATAATAAATTTACCTAGTTTATAGGTATAATTTAGGAAATATTATATAGATACTTTAACCTATACCCTCTACTAGTTAAAGAAAATAATATAAGAACCCTATATATTCCTACTACTTATAAGCAAACCCTCTAAATATTATAAAGTTAGACGCGCGCTGCACTAGGGCTAATTATATTAGAGCTAAACGGGCTATTAAGGCTCTCGTAGCCTGGAAACGCCCTCGCTAAACCTTCTAGCAAGGTGCTACGAAAGCTACTAGCTATAGTTAGGAGAGGATCACGTAACTAAAGGCTATATATTGTTAGGAGGCGCGGAGTTAGAAGGTCTATTGTACTTAAGCAGGTAAAATCACTATGCAGTAGCCAGAGGCCGTTCTATATAGATAATATAGTAGTAATAACTACCCTTATTATAATATTAGCTAATATCTCTATTATTATAGCTATAAGAGCTAGTAATAGATTTTATAAGTAGTTATCTCCTACGGGGTTTCTTTTATTATTATCTATTCTTCCTAGCTTAATACTAGGTATTAATAATAAGTCTATAAGTTAGGTTTTATTAAAGGTATTAATTAAGCCTAATAAATTATTAGTTAATAGGGAGTAGTCTAATCCTTTATCATACTAGGTTTTAAATTACTATAATATAGTTAGTTTAATAGAGAATAGGGGTTAGTTAGGAGTAATAAAGGTATTTAGGTTATATCCTATATTATATTAATAAGTTAGGTATAGTTAGAGTACTTTTTTATATTATAAAGTAACTATTATATAAGTATTTTAAATACGTCTCTTCTCTTTAAGCTATTTAATAGAGAAGTTAGGTTTAATTAATTTATTATTAGAATTATTATAAAAGTCTTTATTAAAACCCTTATAATAAAGTAGGATAAGTGCTTAATATTAGTTATTATTAGTTACCTGTTCTATAGTAGAGTAGTTAGGATATACATAGTAAAAACATAGTAGTTATCTTATTTTTAAGTGAGTAAATTTAAGGAACTTAGATAGCAAGGTATCTAATAACTAAGGTAATATAAGTTACTAGTTTATTATAAGTTATATATTAGGTAAAGCTTAATTAGGTAGTTAGGTTAGTTATTTATTATAAGATAAAGTAGTAATAGTTTAATATTAGGAAAACTTATAGCTTAGTATAGAAGTTAGTATAAGTAGATAGTATTATAATTCTAATAATAGCTTGATATTATAGTAGAATTTTAATAATAAGATTAGTAGTTATTAAATTAACTAAGGCCGTGCTACTAGGTTACTACTATAGGTAGGGTCGGGTTATATATTATATTAATTCTTATATTCTCTAGTCTACCTAGCAGAGACCTCCTTATATAGGGATATTATATAGCGTCGTATAGCACGAAAGCTTAGGAAAACCGCCCCTTTAACCTATCCCCGCCCCGCGTCTATGTGCTAGGCCTCGCCTAGTTTGGGAATCGGGATATTAAGGTAGAAATTATAAGCTGGGGTGCTATCTAGGGACGCCGGCGCTATCGTTATCGGAATATCTCTCAATCGAGGCAGGGGTAGTCGGGTATTTTTAATTAGGGGATATAATTAGACCGAACTTAGCGTAGCATTTTGCTAAAACCCCTATCCGAATCCACGTAGCTACCGCTTAAACGGCTAGACTCGAGGTTAGGTACTACATAGGTAGTTACTAGCTCTAAGTATAGCATAAAACTACCCGCTAGAATAAATTATTATAATAATAACTTATAAACTAGTTTTGCAGGATGCTAAGTCAATTTGAATACTAGTATTTACCTACCTCTACCCTTAGAGCTTTTACCTAGGAATGCAATATCCCTTAGACCCGGCTGCCCGGTCTAGGTACCTGGAGTACAAGCTAGCCCCGCTTAGTCCCACCTTTCTCCAAATCATGTCAGCCACAAAATTCGCTATTAGCTAAAAAAAAGACGTTGCTGCTGCGGATTGGCTGCGTCTCCATGGCAGATGTACTCGATAGGATACCCCGCATCCCCTCGCAAGCCCGTTCGCAAACACACCTTCCGTGGTCAACTCCTCCATTCTAAGTTGGCTTGATGGGCAAAACAGTAATCGGAAGCTCTGATACCTAGAAGCTAGGACCTTGACATTATAGACCGCTCTAGTCTCTGAATTAGCCATCGAGATCATCCGTCGTCTGTCTCCTCGCGGGCTACGAGAATGGCAAATGATAGCTTTACGCTGCGCATGACGCATCCCCACCAACGCCAGCTGCAACACCGTCGGAGTGCCAGACACACGTCCCCTCTTCTTCAGCCTCTTACTCTAGGTATTGAAGTTCTCGGCCTCACTATCGTAATTAACGGAGCTTGTGTTACTCGCTGCCGCAGTACAATGCCATTGCGGACATGTCCAGAAAGGCTCGATGTGGCCCGTATGTTGAGGTTTGCGTGGCCCATGATATCAGACAATGTCAACCAACTTACCATCAGCTAGATAACAATGAACCCAAGCCCCAAAACGTGTGCGATACGCTCAAAGCATCACTGTCATCCTCCCGTCGAGCTCCGGCCAGAGCTTCGTCATCGCCGCCATCAACAGCTACTCGCGCCATAGGAACGATGACGGAGACCCAGTTACCCTAGGCCCCCGATCGTGCTATCTAGTAAAAAGGTGTCGCACTGGACGTATAACTTTCCACGTATAGAATCTAGCCTCCGGCGTTCTACAAGGGGCTTTGGGTAGAGTTGGAGGTAACTCGCAGAAGAGAAGAGTTAGGTGGTTATGACCCTACGTACCTGATCGGGCACTCGCGCCCTCAACCGCCGTTACACCTTCCTCAATCTTACGATTCGACCTCAGGACTGCGCCGCCGATTCGTCTTTGCCGCGCACAAGGCCGATTATCGCTCTTTCGGCGAAATACTCAACAGTCCCATCGTCGGAGCGATCGTCGTCATACTCCAGGTTCTCCTCGATACCGTCCTTCGTCGCCGATCGCATCTAGCTCAACGACATCAATCTCTCCCCTATACCAAAGCGACACCGGACTCACCCGAGCACGCAAAGCCGGATCGCTCTTTGGTCCAGCTGCATGCAACTCAAAAGCGCCCTCGTCAGGACGATCGATGCCAAGTCAGATCTCTTTTCGTCACGTTGTTTCTCCCACAGCAGCACGAAGTCGCGTCGCTTTATCCACTCCCAGTGACCGCAATTGTAACAGTTATGGTTCGTTGACCCCCTTTCCAGCCGCCCACGAAAGATCCTTGCTGCTAACACAAATTCTCAGGCGTCCCCAGTCTCCTCAGTGCCGTCCCCCAAACCTGATGAGCCCACTGCCCATTCGACCAGGCCAGATATCGAAGAAGGTGGACCCCCCGAGCTCGGTGCATCTGCGTCCACTGCGCCCCGGTTGCCCGACGACAGCATCTCTGAGTTGCCCTCCACCAAGCCAGCCCCCGCCCAGAACCGCGAGGTGATGAAAATCTTCGAACACAGTGTTGGCATCAACGGATGTGTGAACCTCCTGGTCGCCTGGTCCGGCCAGTCGCCCCAGGAATCGACCTGGGAGACGGAGAGAAAAGTACAGGCAGAGTGCCCACAGGCCGTTCCCGCCTACTAGGAGGGGCTCGAGAACGGGCGCGATGGTGCCTTAGACCTCGACCCTACTGACTCCAGGACTGCGTGGGAGGTATTCTGAATTATCAGTCAGAGAACGCGCTCAAAGAAGCAGGAGTTGTTGATCTAGTGGCTTGGGTACTCAAAAGACGACTCGACATAGGTTTCGACTAAGAGCCTTCGAAAGGACATCCCCGGGATGGTTCGCGATTACTTCGAGGAGGCGAGATTGACAAAGAGACGTCGGAGAAAGGCCTTAGGGGCTGATATCGTCATCATTCTTCACGAAAGTGGCTGCCGCTTTATGTACGTCCAAACCAAACAATCGACCGCATCTTGTCATTCGTTACAGAGACTGATCTACATGGTGGAGCGGACAAGCCGGTCAGAAATTCCGATGACTCGGTCGTTCGGTCCTGAGCCGATAAAACGACGTGGTCCCTCAAGACGAGGAACGAGGAGGGTCTCACCTGTTACTTAACGGTTATCTACGTTCGCCACCACCACGTACATCTGTCAGTTTGTAACAGTTGTTACATTTGGCCAGATCATCGCGGGCTCCCTGCGAGTTTCCAATACATTGTGTTTCTCCGTAGTCCTTGACCATGACGCTACGTGTTTCAGAACGACCCAGTGTGCATGATGACTCGGCATTGTAGTAGTTGCATCTTCAAGCATATCGCACGATATTTCCATCTTTGTACCTTGGATAGATGGTCATCTTCGCCTCCCAAGCTCGCCATGGAGTGTACTGTCTTCACGGCATCTGCTGTCACCCGTATGTTTGAGGGCGTCGATCTCGCTGAGGTACGTTTCTAGATACATCTGATGAGGACATCGACGCAGAGGAAGTAGAGATGAATCCCAAAATGTGCGTTGGCACTGCTTTTCAGAGCTGAGGCGAGGTCCTCTTTTCTGCAGTACCCAGGGGGCTGGGAGCACCGCGTTCATGACCAGAATGCACTTGGATTCGCCTGCGGGTCGAAGTGACCATCGAAACAGCTAGTTGTCATGGGTTGTTCCGTTATCAATAGCTCAGCCATCTTCCGCCACGGCTTGCAGCCCTCCGGCTGCTGCTCGTCGTATTCCCGACCACGCGATCTGTACTTTAGAGGTCTTCTATCACATATGTGGCCGAGATTCGTGACGTTGATACGGATTACGACTTCACTTGGTGCGTATTGGTTACCAAAGAGATGTTTTCGAGCAATAGAACTGGTTCTACTAGTGGATGAGGTTGGAAATGTGCCCAGCTATAGTGATTTAGGTTGAGGTGGTCGCAGGAGAGGTTGATTTCACTTGGAACAACTCGTCTGCCGAGCGCTCTGTGGTCGGGTCTGCGTAGATGGGAACCCGATGCCCTGTGCTCATCTTGTGAAGAAGAGGTGATGCCTCGGGGTACATAGGTGTTGTGGTCCAGTGTTCGCTATACCTGCAAGACGTCTCCCTTTTATGAAGTAGGTAGTCACCACGGCCATCGCCACTGTCACCACCGCACTGTTGCGACGATAGCGTAAGAAACATCTCGGGAACCTCTTCATCGATATCCAGGAGGCTGCTATATCCACAGGGCCAGATACAGGAAAATCGCCTTGGAGCATCCATGGGGAGTATCTCTAGATGGTGTCTACAAATGCCCAGCCTTTCCCTCATCATCAACAGTATCGTTTAGCATAAGAGCACCCCTTTCGGGTCCTCGAACAGTACAATCCCAAGGAGAATGAGCGTGCGTTCCTATTGCAAGAGGTTAGCAACGTATATTGCGGGAACCGATTCAATTAGGTTGAATGAGGCGGGGCGCTAACGTCGCGAACGGCAGGAATCAAGGGAAACATACCATAAGAACTAGTTCAGTCAATTTTGATATACGAAGTCGCAGTGCCTTGTCGAGCCACACCACTCTAGCCGGTGTGCGAATCAGAATGTCGCGACATTGCATCTCGCACTGAACAGATTTCATCCCGTGTGCGTTTGTCGCGAACCCGTATTCCGGCGAATGCTCTGTACGTGTCTGGCGCCCAGCACTCAGCGCGAGATCGACATCATGGACGCTTATATGCCGTGCATCATCCTCTGCAAGCTCAAAGGTGCCGTTGGAGCCAGAAACAAGACTCGATTCTCCAGCTTGGGCTTTGTTCAACTCCTTCGCCGCTCTCCGGTTGGCTCTGCTTTGTCTGTTGCTCTGTAGAAGGAGAACTCTGTTCCGCATGGTCTTCGTTGGGCTCTACGGCCTCTTTGTTCCATCTGAAGCTTCGGTCGTGCAGGCTCGGCATCTTCTTCGTTCGTATCCCCGTTGACCTCTTCACGGCGCATCCTGCCCGGGCCCCACCGGGGCGGCGGGCGTGCAGACCGCAAAGCGGACGAAGCAGCATGGCCAGGACTGATCATGGCAGATTTGCGTAGGCGGTAAGTTCCAATTCAACTTTCCGACAGCCGCAAAACGTCTTTCTTGTACCAGGGCCAGTACTCGGTCTCGATCCACCTCTTGAGATACTGCAGCACGCAGACGATCTGATAGACGCCCGTGACCTTGGCAGTCGATCCTATGTGCTGACTCGTCCAAAGAGTCTAGGTCAAGTCAGTCAACCTATCTGTGCGGGGAAATCAGAAGAAGTAACTGTACTGACCACCTTGTCACCTTGTCTCGTGCTCGCTACAAACGACCACTCGTGACCTTGGATGATGATCCCTGGTAAGAAGTCGGGCAGCTTCGCCCGCGGCTCCGCCCGTGTGACGAGCCGGTTCAGCACCCGCCACTGTGCCGCATGCCATGTCACCAGCTGCGTCTCGGCGCTGCCCAACCCCTCGCCGTGAACCTTAGTCTCGATGCTGAGGGCGATTGGGCGGGCCTGGAGCGGAGGGAAGTCGGTGTGGTTGATGGAGACCCTGGCCAGGGGGTCCTGGTCACGGATGGTGGTTATGGCGGTGGCAGCGACGGCATCGGGCCGTATACACGCACAGAAGTCGATTTTGCGGCCGCCGGCGTCGGCGTACTCGGAGATGATGCCTGCAGATGTGCTAGAGAAGAGTCAGCTACGGCGTGGAAAGATCCGTGGTGGAGGGTGGAGAACGTGCCATGGGATTGTCGCAACGGGATCCTGCGTTTTCTGCCAGAGGCTTGCAAAGGCGAGGTCAAGGATACGGCCGTGGACGATCTGGTTCCAGCCAGCCTCGTCCATTTGCTCGTTGCGGCAGCACATGCCCCGTTCAATAATGTCAAGGACGACGGCAATAGAAGGCGTGGGGCCGAGGGCTGTGCGAGCGCCCGGCGCATCCTCGTAGAAGAAGCTCTCAAAGACATCCTGCTCGTATTCCGGAATCGTTCCCTGGGCAGCCTCGACGGCGTCCTGCATAGGTAGTCAGCGGGAAGTACCTCAGCCGTCGAACCTTCAGCAGATAGCATACCTTCTCCGAGTGCCCTATGATGCCGATCCCCTTGTCATATCGGTCGATAGCTTTCCACATAGACCTGAGGGATTCGGGCGCTTCCTTGCTGCTATACTGTCGGGAGATCGCGTTCCTCACGGTGGATCGGCTCTGTTTCCGCGGTGAGGAGGAGCCGCTGCGGCGGGAGTGCGTGGCCGTGAACGGAAGGCCCCAGGGCGGGGGCACCTTGGTCTTCTTAGACCTAGGCGTGCGGTCATTGTCTAGGTACGAGGATGTGACGCTGGACGATTCCGCGTCGTCATCGTGGGATCGTTTCGTGGGGGATTGGGACATTCCGGCCGAGTCTGCAGGGCTCGGGAGATGTCGACGCTTCGAGGGTGCGCATGGGCTGGGGCTTCTGGAGCAGCGTCGCTTGCTGCGCTTCACGTCGCGGCAGGGCTTCAGTGGTCGCGAATCGAGTGTGAGATCGAGGTCGGGGCTGAAGGCGGGTAGATTCTCAACCCAGGACCAGATGTGCTGCTGCGTCCCGAGATGGGGCATCTATAGCGGACCGCGGTTAAGCGGTCGATGGGTTCAGAACGATCTGTAGTGATCTGGAGGTGAAAGCTGCGACGTTCTTGTTGTTACTTCTGTTATCGCTGTCGTCGCTGTATTCGCTATATTTGCCGTCGTCCACTGTCGTCGCTAGTTGTGATGGAAATTCTACTTTGACGACAATGCATTGAGAAAGCCATTTAAAAAACAAGCGGAATGCGTTAGGCGTTGCGCGGGGTGACAAGTACGCTAAGCCTAAGGAGGCTTGAGGTGAGCACGGATTAAGAAGCTCATTAGTACAACTCCCTACCCTATTACATGGATGCGCACGGTTATATGCATTTGAGCAGTCCCATCACGTGTATTCCTATCACGTGAAGCGTATTTTTCGGGTATTACCCTAGATAAACCCTAGCTCTATATAGGCGAGCCTCTAGTGTTGGTCCTATCCTGCGGCCCCACTACCCCGGCGCCGTAGCAGGCTAGCAGCAGCATTCCTTGTGAGTAAATCTCTCTAGCCAGTAGCGTGCTCATTCCAACGCAACAAAAGTACATCCAATATCGCAGCAAAGCCTACAGTAAAGCCTGCAGTAGAGCCTATAGTAAAGCCTATAGCAAAGCCTGCAGCAGCAAAAAAGCCCGCAGTAGCAAAAAAGCCTGCAGCAGCAAAAAAGCCCGCAGCAGCAAAAAAGCCTGCAGCAGCAAAAACGCCTGCAGTAGCAAAGCCGCCTGCAGTAGCAAAGCCGCCTGCAGTAGCAAAGCCGCCTGCAGTAGCAAAGCCGCCTACAGCAGCAAAAAAGCCTGCAGCAGCAAAAAAGCCTGCAGTAGCAAAAAAGCCCGCAGTAGCAAAGCCGCCTGCAGTAGTAAAAAAGCCTGCAGCAGTAAAAAAGCCTGCAGTAGTAAAAACGCCTGCAGTAGCAAAAACGCCTGCAGCAGCAAAAACGCCTGCAGTAGCAAAAACGCCTATAGTAGCAAAGCCGCCTGCAGCAGCAAAGCCGCCCGCAGTAGCAAAAAAGCCTATAGCATCTATATTGCATAATCGCAAGCAAGGAATATCTGATTTTCTCGATAGTGATACACGATTAATAAGAAGCGTTGAAGCTGTATATACTAAAGTCCTTGCGTAATTACCTCACGGTCGCTAATTGCTAATTCGGACCCTATGCCCCTAACCTTTTATCCTCGAAGACTTAGGGTAGAATTGAATTTTGCTTGCTATACAAGAACCCGAGATCCTTCCAAGGTAGAAAAGTGGATATAGCCATCATAATAATAGCAGTGGAGCCGCCTGCATCGGAGGTAGGGCGCCGAATTAGTCGTTAGTATTTAATCGACCCCATAGGCGCACGCAGTAGAGCATAATATACGCGCAAAAGTAGCGCGAAATCTAGCCTAAATTAGGTAATATCTACTTTAGCTAGTTTTAAGTATAAATTCCACTTAAATCTATATATAGAGATTTTAGAATAGTTATATATTAATTTTTAATTATTCTTATACCTTATATCATATAATTTAATAATTAATAATCTAATTTTTATATATAATACTTTAAAGCTATTTGAATAAATCTATAGTATTAATATTACTTATATATTATTAATATATAAACCTATAGTAAGCTTACCCTTAATAATACTTCTAGAGCCTCTAGCTTCTTATTAGGATTATATAATCTAGATAATTAGCCCCTCTAGTTAGATTAAACCTAGTATAAGCTTAAGTTAATAAGATCTTAAGAATATATTAACCTAGATAATATTAAAAAAGAGGATCTTAAGGCTATTTTAAAGACCCCTCTAATAAAGCTAAAGTTTTAAAATTACTTCTAGAAAGCTAACTTCTTAATAATAAATACTTACTCTAGTAAATTAAGAGTATTATTAACTCCTATATGAATAATTACTTAAGAGGAGTAAGAATAAATCTCCCTTACTAGGTCTAAGCTAGCTAGATTATTTAATAATATAATAAAATAAGAATAATATATATATATATATTATATATAGTAATATATAAGGAAGTAATAAAAGAGATTAAGGAGTTATATAAGGTTATAATCTAATCGAAGGATTATATATAAGAAATAATCTATCTTAAGTATTATTAAACCTACTTTATTTTAAAGAACTTAATTACTAAGGGTATTATTTAGTTTAGAGTAAGAATAGGGATTAATAAGATTTATTAGCTTAAAGCTATTAGAGAGGTATATATTAAAGTCCTTTAAATTCCTCATAAAGAGAAGGTTATAATATAAAAAGTAACTTCTAAATAGATTATAAAGTATAAGGTAGCTATATTAAAGCTAAGGGCTATTAAAATAGCAGAGGGTAGTAATAAGTTACAATAATTTAATAACTTTATTTATACTACTTACTAAACGCTCCTCGCGCTATAAGTAATAATATATAAGTCAACCTATAGAAAGGATATTAATAATAGAACCCTAAAGCTATCCAATCTTATTTAGAGTATATATGGAGGAATCTCTTATATAATAAATCTAGTAAGCTCTAAGTTATGAATTATAAAAGTGGGGGCTTTTAGGCTAATAATAACTAATCTCCCTATCCATATATTAAAACCCCCTTAATAATAAAGTAACTTAAGAAAGAGGCGGACTAATAAAGAGTTTAATAACTAATAGAATAAGTAGAAAAAGGGAACTAGTAAGTATAAAATATACTCCATATCTTACTACCCTTTATTAAAGTACTAATATATCTTTTTAATAAGGCGCTAGATTATTAGACCCTAAACGAGGCTATTACTAGGATAGTTAAGGAGTAATATAAAAGGGAATTAGTAAATAAGATTAATTATTTAAAGATCTCTATAGAGGATTAATAACTTTTAAAAAGTATAAGGAATAATAGCGGGTGCAGGGTGCAGAGCCACGCTATTAGCAAAACGTTAGCGAATTAGTAGTAAATATATATACCCCTAAGAAAACTCTATAAGCTAGAGACTTAGAAGGTTAGGTAATAGTTTAATATAACTATATCTACCTATATTTTAATATTCTAGCCCTTCCTAGTTTAGGCCTATAGCTATATTCTTATAACTCTATTACTTCTACCTCGATTTAAGGAACTAGCGCTAGTTAGAATATCTAAAACGAACTAGTAATAATATACTAATAGACTAGTAACGGAGTTTAATTAAAATAAGCTCTAGGCTAAGTATATAGAATATAACAAATAAAGTTTTAGCTAATATAATATAAGTTACTTACTAAGTCCTAAGATATAAGGAATATAGCGCGGATACTATACTAAGGGGATAGATAACCCTAGTAATAATATAATAAGAGAGATAACCCTAAGAGGGCAGGCCTGGTCCTAGATAGCGCTAGAGTAAGTAAACTAACCCTCGCTTAGTAAATAAATAGTAAGTAGTAGCTAATAAGGCACCCCGCCTAAGACCCCCTAAGAAGCTAGTATCTTAGGTATCCTTACCTAAGTAATAGGACTACTATAGAGATAGTAGGAGAGCCTTATAGAGTAGATATATTTATAATAGTAATAGTATAAGGAATAAACTACTACCTTACTATAGGAACTTACTAACTACCTAGTAATAAGGTACCTATAGAGAGAATATAAGAAACCCCCTATATATAATTACTATACTATAAGTAAGGATTTTACTATAAACTAGGTTAGTAACTAGATCTAGGTAGTTAAAGATAGATACTAACTACGCGCTAGTAATATACTAGAGTAATAGATCTAATAAGTGCTTATAAAGATAAGCTTATTCCTATAGACCTAGTAGTAATACTATAGGGCTAGGCTAGAAGGAGACCTAGCTTAGGCTAACTTTATAACATTTATTTACTAATAATATATTAACCTAGAGCTTTAAGAGCAGAGGTATTATAAAAAGCTAGATATTGTAAGAATATAGAAGCCTTACGAAGCCTAAAATACTTATAGATAATATCTCAGCTTAAAAATTAGCTAAGAATCCTAAATTCCATAAAAAGGCTAAGTATATTGATATTAAATACTATTTTACTAGAAGTCTAGTTATAGAAGAATAGATTTTCCTCTTTTATATACAGTCTAGTAATAATATTGCGGATATATTAATAAAGCCTTTAGGCAAGATAAAATTTCATAACCTATTATATAAAATAGGTAATAATAATAATAATAATATAAATAAGAATAATAATATAAATATAAATAATAATAACCGCATTATAGATCTAAATTATTAGACTATAATAATAATAAAAGTCTAGTTTTCCTTTTATACC
>JAVHLU010000821.1:0-45276 GCA_036785755.1 Colletotrichum ledebouriae | reverse complement strand
GGGGGGGGGGGGGGGGGGGGGGAAGCGGAAACGTCTGACTGTGCTTTTTTTGGTGAGATGAAGACTGACCGACCTTTATGATAGGATGATTGATGAGAACGAAGGAATAACCGGACAATCTATCACCAACAGAAGGTGCGATATCGGGTTGCTTCCTGTGCCAACGGCGTGGCCTGTTTTCTCCAGGACCCGTGAGAAAGAGTCGTCGGCATGAATTCTTGGCAACGGACACTGGCTCTTGAGTGGCTTTCATCACGTCAGAGGACAGGCCACATCCTCGCTGACAACAATTTGCACTCTCTTTCTTTGACACTGGACGCGCTTCAATGCTTGTTTGCCTTACCTGGCTGAGTCTGCGCTGACTGGGTCTTTCTGCATCCGGAGTGGTTATGATGGGAGGATGCGATACACAGTGTACGTTGGCTTGCAGTGCTCGTCGTCATACACAATCAATTCCCGTTAGACGCCAGTCTGCCCGCCTGAAGACCTAATACGGCGTAGAGCGTCCAACGCTTCGGGCGGTAGCGAGGAGTAATGGACCGTGAATTGAAAGCATCCTCTGACCGTGTCACTACCAAACCCAAAAGATGCATCTTAAGCATTCTTCGTTGGTTGGCCTGCCAAGTTGCAAATGCCCCGTTTCCGAGGACCTGAGCGGCTAGGTTACCAGCGAAGCAAAGCAAATTAAATCATCTTGGCCAGCAAAAACGCTTACACTGAGCTGAAGGAGCCCTAACTCTGGCTCAGAGCCAGTTGCGGTGGCCCGAAGCGGATGAAAGACTGTGTACGCGGCAGCAAACTGCCATTTGGCAGCCTATAAAAGTAGCGAGTACCTTTGGGCTTCGACAGGGGCATGGGCTCAGTGCCGGTTATCGGATTATCCACGCCTCCGCACGAATCAGAGTTCTGGAAATCTTGCCGACTCCTACCAGATTGGTGTAAGTGCGTGCAGGACAGTGCTGGGCTGGGCCTTGCCTTCCGCCTCGCTGTAGCAGGGTAGTCACGTATGCTCCTGCCAATGCCGCTGCGCTCCTCCTGGTCTGGTCTGTCTGGTATTATTTGCGAGAGGCAGGAAAGGGAAAACTGCAACAATCTGCGTCCACGCCGCAATTCAACGACCCCTTCGCGTCACTCCAAAACCTGCAGCGGCAGTTGCGGACGCTTCTCATCCTTATCCTGATTACATTTTTGCTCTGTCTAGGCTGGTCTCTCATTGAGAAAATCCGGTCGTTGTCAGAGAGAGTGAGAGGCCAGGCGGCTGCTTTTTCTTAGCCCACACCCATTACCGGCCCTCCAATCCACACCCTCGTCTTTCTCCGAACACTCTCTCAGCCAACAACGAACTTCTTCAACCCAAAAAGCTTTACGCCTTCCTCCCCTTACAGACACAATCGCGCTGGCTCTCGCACTTGGGAGCGATTGATTCACCGGCGGACAGAGACTCTATCGATTTTTCTGCCGCCCGCCTATCTCTCTCATCCCCTTCCCTCTCACATCTTATCTCATTACACAATACCCGCTCTCACTTTTGCCTCCACTTACCTCTTACCCCCATTTCCCCCCAGCCTGTCACGTATCTTTCATGACTGGCCATCACCGCCATCATGTCAGACACAGAGACACCGGAGCAGTCTGCTTCCACGCCAACGCCTCAGCCGACGCCCAAGGCAAAGGGCAGAGGTAGAGGCCGTGGTAGGAAACCCGCGGTCCCCAAAAAGGAGATTCCCAAGCCCGCGCCCACAGCCGGCACTGGTCGACGCGGCCGATTCAAGACCTTCACCGACGACAAAGTCCAGGCCTGCTATGAACGCCAACGCGAGCTCAAGGCGCAATATGCAGCTCTCGCTAATGCCGTCAAGCCTGCTCTGCAAGACTTGTCCACCCGATCTGTTAAGAGACTGACCCGTGACAACGACTACTATCAGTCAGTGCCAGAGTTTGACGTGGTCAAGAACCACCTCCAAGAGCGCTTCGCGGCGAGAATCGCCGTCGCTGAGAGGAAACTCGCCATCGATCAGAAGATGGTACTTAGCGCCAAAGACATGCAACACATCGCGGTACAAGAGATTTTCGAGGTAAGTGTGAGATCCCCACTGACATGTCATGATTTTACACCCGGTCGTCCGCTAACCAGCGGTGATCCGCGGCATTAGAACGAATTTGCAGAACTGGAAGAAAAATATTTGAATGCCCAAATCCATCGCCTCGACATCTTGGAGTACCTTTATGATCATCGTCTACCGATTGACGTGAGTAATTTTCATCTCGCCTTCTGTCGTATGTCAATCTTGCTCACACGACGCCTCAGCTCGTCGACGGCGGCTGGAATTACAAGCCCATCTCAGACAAAGAAGCCTCAGAGTTTGGCCTCTACGAGGTCTACGTAGACGGCCATCTCGTGCCCTATCCTCAGCTTGTCGAGGGAACCGAGGCCTACGCTCTTCGCCAGGCTGCATGGGCTGAGCCTCAACCAAAGGAGGCCGCGGCAGCGCCCGCCGCCGCACCACGGACCAAGCGCAAGGCCAGGGAACAGCCCGATGGCCAGCCCGCCTCCAAGCGTACCGCCGGTGATGTCGCGCCTGCTAACCACATTGCGGGCATCATGTCGGCCCAGCACGCTCCTGTCGAGGACGAGTCAAATGAGAGCACGCCGATCCCTGATGGACCGGTTGCCGCTGACCAGAGAGAGCCGCCCTTGCCTGCGAAGGCATCAGAACCAGATGAATATGGCTGCAGACAGGTCAACCGCCCCGCGGCCAAGAACGGTGCCATGATCGCCAACCGTATCATTGTGCCGCCTGCCTTCCAGTATGATGACGACGAAATCGGATATCGCGACTCGACCAACTCTGCGAAGCATGGTGCCACTGTCGCCAAGCGTGGCAAGTACTTCGGCAAGCCCAACACAAACACCTGGCACTACGATCCTCTTCTTGCTCGCTGGGATGCTCGTCTTGTTGAAGACGACGACATGGACAAGGAACTTGTCGAGAAACATGGTGTTCATCCCCGCTACGGCTACTTTCTTCCCACCAGCAAGAACGATGCTGAGCCTCCAAAGCCAGAGGCTAATCCTATGGCTCCCACCGTCTATCTCACACCTTCCGGTCTTACTCTCCACGCTTCTCGTTATGTACCTGCCGCTAAGGTCGAGGCTGCTATTGAGGAAAAGCCTTTCCAAGATCAAATGGCCGCGGTGCTGTCCGCCGTCTGCGAGCAATGTGAAATCACGGACGAAGACATTGAGGGCGAGGAATTGAAGCAGCTCAAGGAAATCTCGGCTGAGTATGCTGAGCAAAGAGCACTCGCCGAGTCGATTAAGGAGTCTGAGAGCGTTGAGGAGACCCCTGCTGGCTCTCCACTGCCCAGCAACGACTCCGCTCTCAACATTGCTGGACTCGATGACCTCGTCAGCGCTGCCAAAGCCATCGAGCAAGAGGAAGCACAGAGCAAGCCTGTCGACGAGAAGCCAGTTGTTGTTCAGCCCCCCACGCCGGCCAGAACCAGTACCCGGGCGTACGACGCCATTCGGGATATCTTTGGCGATTCTGAGCCCGCGACGGAGTCTACCACGCCTGTCATTCCCAGCACGTCCCTTGACACATCTGCGCTCATGGCCCTCGCTGACGCTTCTACTGGCGAATACCGACCCCAGCCTATCGACGTCACAATGGCCGATGCGCCTCCTATGAACGCCGCGCCAATGGATCTTTCCCCGCACAATGCTCCCCATCACATCGAGTCCACATATCCGATGCAATCTGCACATGACTCTCAGATGTCGATTCCTCCCAACAACTCTTGGGTTGAACCCCGCCTTGCCTCGCCTGGTCCTGAAAGCCAAATTCATCTTTCTATTGAGCATCAGAGCCAGTTGCCTCCCGCTCGGCCGGTGGATATGTCACAGATGAGAGCCTCAATTGAGGCTCCAAACGACAACCGCCGTCATTCAATGTACCCTGACCCCAACGCTCCTCCTCCCCCTCCCTCTTACTACGAGCAGCACATGCCGCCTCCTCAGGCACAGCAACATTACATGTCTGTGGACCCTATGATTGATCCACGCCTTTACTCTGCTCCCATGGATGGCCAGCCGCCTGCTGGACGTCACGACTTCCACAATACCGTTTACAACCAACCCCAGCAATCTTACCCTGGTATGCCGATGCAAGGCGGACCGATGGGACCTGGCCCTCAGCAAATGCAGCAGTCTGGCTCTTCATCCCGAATGCCCTTCACGAACCCTGTTCAGGACAGGAGCTCGCCGCTTCCGCCTCTACGTCCATCTCGTGGGCGTAAGAGTGCTTCCGCTGCAACAGAGAGCATGCTCCCTGAGCCTCAGCAACTCCAGCAGCAACAACCTCCGCCGCCATATATGAACACAAACAGCGGCTCTTTCTACCCTCCTGGTCCCCCAAGACCTTACCATAACGGCTACACTAACGAGCAGCCTGGTATGCCCATGATGCAACCGTACCCTCCATACCAAACCAACCAGGGACCCCCTCCCCCACACCCTCAACAGTCATACGGTCCTCCGGGCATGTCCCCCACAAACCCTGCCATTGCTCCTGCTCAGAGCCCTCCAGCACTGCAATTCGTTCAGCAGCAGCCCAACGAGCCGCCTACAAGAAGCCGAGCCGGCAGTGGCTCTTCGACGCCCAGCTCTGCCGGTAACAGCAGATATCCCAAGCTGGCACCTGCACCCATTCCTCCTCACCGGGTTGGCTGGCCTACGGGACCCGAGCTGCGTACTGTTCAGTATGACTACAAGGAGAACATCAAGGACTACGCACCTACGGAGCCCCCGCCGCGTAGAGCACCCATCCAGATTCGTGGATGGAACATTAACAACAACAAAATCCAGCGCCAAAGAGCTGAAGAGAACGGAGACGAGCGCCGGAGCTCTCGCTAGAAGCCCGAGCCCAGCCCTCTGTCTCAATCTACCCTACCAGGAACCCGCTCTCCGGAGCAAAAGCCTGCGAAACGTCGAGTGCGTCCCCGAAAGAACCGGTCTCTGGCCTAAGGATCTCGCCGCAGACGCTTAAGATCACACCCACATGGCAACATTAGTCGAGCGGTCCTTGTCATCGAAGCTTGTCTTCAGCTTTTTGAGACTGGATCAAGAAGCAGACTTGAATCATCGAGTTCACTTTGAGCCAATCAGCATTCTTACCCGAACATTCAGAGACGGGATTTCACAACACTTAAACACTTACAAGAACTTTTGCAGAGAAACGGACAGGAAAAGCGGAATATTTTTGTATTTTTATCTCGATTACCTTTGGCTTATACCAGGGAGATGATACTCTCCCGTCAGGGAGACGTCCAGAGTTGGGATTGGAAGTCAGGATCGCGCCGCAGATGAAGCCGCGGTTTGATGCTTCCTCGAGTTTTGGCCGGGAGGCAGGGCTGAAAAGCCAAGTAATGCTCACAAAAGGAATATGGGAGCTAGGGTCGATAGGCTGAGGCTTAGAGACTTCAATAGCATGATAATGAACACGATACGGTCTTGATTCGCTTTTCCGAGAACTTGCGTGATACTTCGTTGCCCCCGAAGCTGACATCTCGTAAGTAGTGACCGTTTCTGACATTTCAAATACGGTGGGGAAGGCCTGTCACCTTGTCCTTTTCCAATAAATGTCTGAAGGCTTACTTTGGCGCTATACAGAAACTTACGTGACGCGTTTTAATATGGTTCTCCTCAAGTTCTTTCAAGGGCATGTTTTAGAAACCTCCGAGCTTCAGTCCCGCCATCAAACCATCCGTTCCTGCCTCTGTTAGTCCCTGGATGATCCACCCACTTGAAGGAAACAATGATAAAGGGTCAGTCGACAGCGATGATATCGTTTCAGAGTTGGCACAAAACAACCAGACATCAAAGCCCGAATATACCCGCTTTTGCCCACCGCTTAAAGAGTTGCCTCCGCTGGTGTCCAATTGGCTACAAGGACAATAAATTGATAGAGACTCGGTCGGATGACAATTCCAAGATCAAGAATTGGGGAATGCTGCGGCTTTAGGACTTCGGCCCATGGAGCATGCGGGAAGACGGCGGCGGGCAGAAACTCATTCTTTGAAGACTTCATAAGCCAAACGCATCACCAAGACTGTTTCTCGGAAGATATGAGGCTGCAGGGGTTCGTTCCACTGAGTTGATAGCACAGAAATGTTTACGAATTTTCTTGTCCCAAGAATGCCCGTAAACTAACTATTTCGATAATTTGCTGAAAGTATTCCTTCCCGACACATCAGGCGGTCGGTGGCGCGCTGTTTGAGTTCTCCCAAGGAGGACTAACACTGAAACAGCATCGCATCCCTGAGTCCTTCTCTGTTGCTCAAGAACGTCTTCTCGTAAACAGACGACGGCAAGATTGTCGCTCGCAAAGCCCACTCCGAAGACTTCAAGCGGGAACGAATGCATGAGGAGACGGCCGGAGTCGCAGCCGAAAAAATAAGATGGCGAAGGAAGAGAGCCGGCGACTTCTGAGGGCAGGAAGATCTTAATCGATTCCGATGTCAATAAGGAATAGCTCACGGAGCATACCGGGATATTCAAGCTAACTGCTCAACATGGACAAGACCGAGAACGCGTTCTGTAGGCCAAGTTTGACCACGGACATCCGCATATCTGTGTGCAAGAGAAGATCGGAAGGAGGACGATTACAACTTGATGTTCAATCTACTGGGACATTGGAATGTTGATGTTGGAATTTCTGGGCCCAAGCAATGCCGCATGATTTCTGTGATTCTTCAACATACTCCACAAACGACACCATAGGCGACGACGACGGCAATGACGACACCAATGAGGGAACATAATCGTTCTGCAAAGTAGTTGGGGAGCCCGACTTGACGACCATGAACTCCAGGAGTAGATCACCTCACCTTCATCACGAAAACTTAAAACTACCGCAGATTGATGGAAAAGGCTCACTAGGCCGCCACGGGCAATCAGTGAAGGCTGCAGTGGTCCGGAACCACTTGACAAAACGGCGCCAAGTTGCAACGGACACCCAACCCCACGCCCGACTGTGAAAAGCGAGCGAGAAGATTGAGATGGAAACCTCTGCACCCAAGTCAAGCAGGTAAGATGTTGCTGTATTGTAATCCGAGTTCCTGCGACGACAAACATCTGGTCCTAGGAATGAGTTCGACATATGCTGACATTCTCTCATAAGCGTGATCTTTATGGTGATTTCCAGGAGCACAAATCCATTGCATAGTCTGATTACGGTAAGCGAATGCAATGTTGAAGAAAGATCAGCGTGACCCCAGTCCTGATAGTACCAGTTGATCACCTTCAGAAGGATGAGGCCGTCGATGGGTTGTAGAAGTTTGACAATGTCGATGATGAACGGGTCTCTTTTCCCGGACCATCAAGCTTGCACATATTGCCATGACGAGGAAATCACTTCAACGTATCAGAATTTCGTGTGATCCTGTTTGTGTGTAAGTTGGGCAGCCCAGAGAAGATGTTGTTAAGAAGATACCTCACCGTTGTTGAAGGGCCTAGCACAAAAAAAGGACGATCGAGACTAGAAAACAGACTGAAAAATATTCAGTTACAACTATTACCAATGCAGTTCAAAGAAATGAGAGAAGGCCAAAAGAAAAAACCCCTCCACCCCTAGACCATGTTGCAACGGTCGCCAAACTCGTTATTGAAAGCACTGCAGCCACGAGTACCTATGAAAGCTACTCCGAGGGAAGAAGCAGCTTCCATAGCAAGCATCCGGGTTTTTCATCACCTGATTCCTGCCGCCCGCGAGCAGCTCGCGTTGCCCTTGCCTACCCGAGGGTCTACTAAAGCATCTTCTGCAACAGGCTACCTAAGGACGATACGGGCAAAGCACTGACCTACACTTCATGTTGGAGAATTCTTGTCGTTGTTGGTTCCATTGTCAGTCTCGCATCGCGGGTGCAAGCAGAGCATTTTCTCATTGATTACTGAATTGGCCACCTGAGCACCATGGGCTGATAACCGGTGCTGCCTAGCTAGTATTACACGTCTCCGACACATTTTCTCTTCGCATGAGCGAAGGTATTGAGATGAGAACCCTGTAACTCAACTCCTCGCAAGCATCTTGTATCGTACAAATTAGAGCTGGAGGCTGTCTCTTGCCTTCGGCTCTCCAAAAAATGATAGCTATAGCCGCCAGCTGAGCATCGCGCATTCCACGACCGCCTTTAGCTCACTGAGTCATGATCGGGTTGCCGAAATCCACTGTGCCATCCATATTCATCATCATGCTGGGGTCAGTAACCATACCAGCGCCATTGGGCATGAGACCACTAGGTCCAGCGAGCGAAAGAAGGCCTCGACCGAGCTCGCCGACAGGGTGTAGTGGATAGACGGAAGCCTCCATGCTGTTACCATCGAAAACCACCATGTTCTGGATGGGCTGTTGAGTCTGGCCGAGTACGTTGATGACGTCCTGGGCGAGTTGTCCGCCTAGAATAGCGGTGACAGGTGCCATCTCGCTGCCGATGTTCTGCAGGAAGCTCCTAAGGACCTCAGATTTCAGAGTCTCGGATGGCAGACCAAGTTGGGCATGCTTAGCTGTCGCGAGCTTGGTGAAAAGACCCAGGTCCTCCTTGTTGTGATTAGGCAGGCGACCGCCGTTGATGACTTGGAAATCCCAGAGAGCTCTTAAGCACGAAAGTGCAGGGCTGACGGCCTTCCTGCGACGCTGGCTCTTCGCGTACTCCTCAGGCAACGTGGCACCGTCACTAGCTAGGTACCAGGTTGAGTAGAGTTCTCGCTTCGTGACCATCTCAATCGTCTTGCCGCCCTCCTTCTTCGTGTTCACTGCGACAACACTGCGGGTTCGCGTCTCGGGTTGCAATTTCGTCGCGATATTACCGAGATCCCTCTCGATAACATAATCGTGCTCGATCAAGTCGGAGAAGATGAAGCCGTACATGCCGTGCGTACCAGCAGCGTAGAAAGCCTTCTGGTGGAGGCGAGTGGCGGTGTTGATGATGTTGAGGGAGTCGGGGTCGAGATCGGTAGCGATGACGATGTCAAATCCGGAGAAGTAGCTGGTACCCTTCGACTTGATACCCTCTGCATCCACTTGGACCTTGACGCGGGGGTTGAGCTTTTGGATGGAGGCGGCTGCAGCTTGAGCACGGTTCTGACCGACGTGGTTCTCCTCCTCGGAAAGGAAGAACTGGGAGCCAAGGTCCGATTCTGAAACAGCAGCGCCGTCGAGAATAGTGAGAGTGCCAATGCCAGCCAGAACCAGGTTCTTGGCAATCTCGTTTGCCAGGGCTTTCATAGTGATGAGAAGGATATTCGCATTGCGAATCTTCTCCTGGGCTTTCATGCCCCAGAGGCGGATCTGACGGTCATAAAGTGCAATCTCATCTACACGACGTCAATCACAGTGTAGTATCAACATTAGTGGACACGTACCTGCGCTCATTGTGTTGGATGGAGGGTTGTCAGGCAAGGCGCCGTTATTCATGAGCATCTGCTGGGCGTCTGGTTGAAGAAGCTGAGGCATAAACATCTCGCTTCCCGGGGGCAGCATGCCTGGAAGCATCTCTGGCATGGCTCCTGGGATGACTTCTTGCAGAGCCTCAGGAAGGACCTGGTCCATAGGCGCTTGCATGCTGGGATTGAAGCCGTTGGTCGCGTCAGACATGGGATGACTGGGAATGGACATCTGCTGGGGTGGCGCGCTGTTGCTAGGCGCAGCAGCCTCTTCAGGTTTCTCCTGTGGTTGCACTTGACCTTCCATTGTGATGTGATGGATATCCAAAGCAGTAGAGGAAGGCACGACGAAGCGCGGTCGCTGTGTCTTTCGGAGGGAATGAGCCAATCGTTGATTCGTCGGAGGTCGTCTTGAGATAAGTTTAGGCGCAAACACCGGGTTGCGACGTAGGCAGGCGCAAAGAATCGGCGAACGGAAATATGAAACTGGATAGGGTGAGCTCGGCTGGGTGGTGACGGCAGTCGTCACTGGTGTCGTCGCAGCGTCTGTTCCGACGCGTAGTTGCAAAACGGGAAGTTTGATTCGCGGAAGGAAAGTCGCCTGCTAGAGAGAGTTGATGTCGATATAAAAGAATGGCCTCAGCTTATGAGGCAAGGCTGACAGCTGAGGTTTCACTGAGAGAGGCTTTCAGCAAACAGAAATTATTAACGTGACGACCAGGCACGTCCGACACAGGCCCCCGGACTAGCACGGATAACGCGCTAAGGTCACGCTTAAGTGGTACATGGCCCGACGTGAAATATGTCGCTTCACAGCATGTACCCACTATCATATTCAGGCGAACCCTCCTTCCTTACATCACAGGCTCTTCCAGGGACGGAACCCCGCGATGGACAGGGCCAGGGGCTTACTTTAGCGGGCGTATCAGGGCGATCTTACCACTGACACCGACCGCCTGTCCGTTCGCTTGCTTCCAGGTTCCTACTGGATTGGACTTTGCAGCAACCTTCTGACATTATTCATCCACCAACCAACTTTCGCTTTCTGCTGTCCTGCTGACGAGACACCCAGCTGCTGCGACAGCTCTTCGCGCCGGAATCCTCTGGCTCATTCGAACCCCCCATCCCGATAGCCCGGCAGAATCAAGCAAACGCATCAGCCTGGAGACTTTCAGTGCCGACGATTGATGCCAACATCTTGAGCACCGACTGCCCCTCGTGGCCCAGATATCTTCTGCGTGATTTCCCCCTCGGTGGAGGAGGTTCCGCCTTTGTCTCCGAGCACTATCCTCGGCTGCCTGCAGCTTCAAATCCAGCGGCTTTGTTCCACCTTGTATGGTTTTTGAAACGGTTCGCCAGCTATTCTCCTTCGATCGGTTTGCTACGGCTTGTTTCACCGTTGACCTCGTTCGCAACCTCAATAGCGTCAAATCACACGGGACCATCGTCCGCCGAACCCGCAATTCTCACGTCGATCATCTTCCCACAACTTCCAACTTCCGACCAACCTGTCGCAGGGATTGTGGACCAAGGAACTCTGATCAACGGTCTGCCTGGTGCTTGCGAACCGGGCCTCGGTATCGTTCCTCGTCGAAGCATGTCTTCGCGGCGGCCAGGCCCGAGTCATAATTCTCAACGACGAGACGACGACTTCCCGCCCCTGCCGCCACATCGCAGACTGGAGCAGCTACTTTCTCTACCCACACCCCGCGCCCATCCTCCGCCTCCATCTCGCCGTCGCCTGTGGGAAGTCGAACCTGACCCATCTGGGGCAAGTCAGGAAGATTCTGACGAGGTGACTCTACAGGGGATACTCCGTGCCGCATCATCACGAGAGATGACTGATAGGAACTTCCAGGCCGAATACGACGAGCTTCTGGGCAACTTCGTTGGCAACACTCTGGGTGATCTTAGTTCGTCCATGTCGGCACCACAAGACAACAGCAACCTTGGTCGTATACGGAATCGAGGCGAGACGGCGAGCGTGTTGGAAACCCTACAACGCGACCAAAGAGAAGAGGAAGACTCTAGGCGTCAGGCCTTACAATTGCCTCCAGTGTTCGGATACAGGACCGTTCGATCCCTCAGCGGCCGGCAGCGACCTGAGGGCACCGAAGACGACCTGGAGGCGGTGAGGGCGTTGTGGAACAGAAGAGCTCAGTACAGCTCCTCACCATTCTCTCCGCCAAGAATGCCTCCCACTCTATCACCGCGCAACATGTCACCGCTTCCTCACGCGGACGATTATCCCGAAGAAAATCGACGGGTAAAGAGGAGGAAGTTGGATTCTGAGAGAGCATCGCAAAGCTTCAAAGGATTCCGATACGGAAGGTACGGGCAGGTGGAGCCTGGCCAGTTAAAGATGGAAATTCTGAGCTGCGATGGAGGACTGTTCGAGAATGCGCCTTCATACGCCCACGAAAACATTTTGAGGGACGACAAAACCGTCTATTGCACGCAGTCTAACCGATGCAACATTGTCTTGAGACACCAGGGTTCAACGGCCTTCAGTTTAAAAGAACTAGTGATCAAGGCACCAGCTTCAAATTACTCATCACCGTAAGTGGATTCGGCTTTGCAACCGAGAGGTGTAGCTGACTCGCTGGCAGAGTGCGAGAGGGCATGGTGTTTGTTTCTATGAACCAGGATGAAATTTTGACGAGGACGGCCGCGTACGAGATACAGTACACTTCGCTGAGGTCGGGCCGATCTGCAGCTACAAGACCGCTAGCCCCGATCATATCCATCCGACACCATGACGATGGGACAACGGTGACCAGAACGCATACGCGACAACGAAGACTGTACAGCTTAGGTGCGGGCGCGGGTGTCGGTGACGATGAAGAAAATGAACATCGAACAGCTCAAATTCCTGCGGAATTCACTAGTCAACCACCGCCTTTCAACGTCACGACTGAGTGCAGCTACGAAGAGACGGATGACGAAGACACGCCGAGGATTTCTGTTAACCGGCGGGCACCCAATAGAATTGGATCATTGCCATTCGAGAGCGACAGCAGTGACGAGGGCCATCCATTTGCATCAGACGAGTATGGCTTCGAAGATTCCTTCAACAGCAGGCGTCGGGATCCATCAGACATGTCTCTGGCAGAGGCCGTGGAAGCGAATCAGATGGCCACCCAGGAAGCTGTGCGAGCTGTCGGTGGTGAACTGATGGCACCACATGCCAAATTCTTCATCGAGAAGGACAAGAGCAAGTGCACCATTCGCTTCGACCCTCCAGTGTCGGGAAGATTCATTCTTCTCAAGATGTGGAGTAGCAGTCGCGCGTCTGGCAGTAACATCGATATTCAAGCGGTGCTTGCCAAAGGGTTTGCGGGACCGCGATACTTTCCTTCGGTGGAATTGCGATGAACGGAAAGACAAGGGACGCATGAAACTTACCACGAATTTCTTAATATAAGCCAAGATGTCTATGCGCCGATGAGGGATTGTCAAATGGAGTTTCAGTCTTTTGGACGGCGCATAAGGAGCTCCAAGGTGACACTGGCAGTCACACTATTATACCATTAATGAATATATATAATGCTTTACAAGTCGACAGTTAGCTAGCCGTGGGCAGACATGCAGACTGCCTATTTGAAGTGCAAACGCATCCCACGCGTGTTAATCATACCGACCGACATGAATTCACTCGCGTCAAGCACTCCAAACTGGTGACTTACATTGGATCGTGTTGCATTGTGGTTAAGTGTTATAGTTTTGGGTGGTTCAGTGTGATTCGATGGTTCGTCGGAGAATCCACCAATCGCCCGCCGCGGGCAGGCCATTTCGGTCTTCATCGCGTCCCGCAAAACTCATACCAAACAATGTTCGATGGCTTCATGCAGACTGTACCAAATCCGCGGCCACAAAGGTTTCTCTCTTTTTCCTGAACTTTCAAACCCCACTTCAACGGCTATAAGCTCATAAACCGAGGTTACTGAACCAGCATATCACGGTGAACGCCAGAAGTCATGAGCCACGAACTCACTCTCATCGTCGCGGCAACGCGCAACATGGGCATCGGCGCCAAGGGCGGCCTTCCGTGGACGGGACTGAAGAAGGAGATGACTTACTTTGCGCGAGTGACGAAGAAGCTTCCCGCCCAGGTCAGCGCCAATCCCAACGACCTACGCATGCTTGATCGTCGTCAATTTCTTTGGGCTGACGATGATTTTTGTTACCTCAGGCCCCTTCAGACAAAAAGAACGCGGTCATCATGGGCCGCAAGACGTGGGACAGCATCCCCCCGCGGTTCCGCCCCCTCAAAGACCGCCTCAACATTGTCATCAGCCGCTCGCACCCGGCCCTTGACACTACGACACCGTTGTCCGCCGCCGCCATTACCACCACCACAGACTTCGCCAAGGAGCCCGTAAAGGTGAACTCTCTAGAGCAAGCTCTCGCCTTTCTGCGCAGCAGCTGCGCAGACGAGGTGAGCAAGGTTTTTGTCATTGGAGGCGCACAGATTTACGGCGCTGCGCTGGAGCTATCCGGGGCCAAGAGGGTGCTGCTGACGCGGGTGCTGAATGATTTCGATTGCGACGCGTTCTTCCCGCTCAAGCTTGGCGGCGAGGACTCCGCGGTGGGCTGGCGCAGGGCGGAGAAGAAGGAGCATGATGAGTGGGTTGGGGAAGAGGTTGAAGGGGGCGAGGTTGAGGAGAATGGAACGAGATATAAGTTCCAAATGTGGGTGAAGGCGTGAGATTCATTGGGTTTAAATTGATTTATCTTGGTCTGGAGGGGCACTTTGTTTACATAGAGAGGAAGCTTTTCATGCCTCCCATCCCAGTGCCTCTTACGTGCCCGGAATCATACAGTACTGCAAGACTTTAACATATTCCCCTGGCGGGCAAGTTTAGGTGGTATACAAAGCAGCCAGATTTACAACTCGCGCACATTTCATGGCGCCTTGGCAGCAGCTTCCTTCAACACCCTAACGTCATCGTACATCGCATCCTGCCTCTCAAAAACCGCCTCCGACGGCGGCATCTCCTCCCTCGTGGCCCCCAGTTTCTCAAGTTCCACAGCCAGCTGCGGTTCAAAGGCATCCACCAGCTTGAACATCTCATGCAGGTCCCGCTTGAATACCGTTCGCGGGTCGACCAGCAAGTCCTCGACAGCTCCCGCCTCGAGGTCGCGAAGAGAGGCGCGGATCCAGGCCACCACGGCCGCAACCTGGCGCATATCGGCGTCCTCGCGGGACTTGAAGAGGTTGCGCCAGACGGCCGCTCCCAGAACACGGTCGTCCTTGACGATGCCCTCGTCATAGGCGGCGATGAGGCCGCGCCATTGCACGAAGATTTCTTTGAGGTAGCGCTGGCGGAGGGCGGAGGAGGTCATGCCGTGATTTAGGTGCATCATGCGCTCGCAGTCGAAGAAGAACTGGTCGATGAATTGGTGCTGCAGGGCCTGGGCGGCGTCGCGGTCGAGGCAGCGGAGACGAGCGAGGACGAGGTACATGTGCAGCATTGTCGTTTGGGACCAAGAGCTGAACGATGGTCTGAGATCGAGGACTGTTCCGACGTAGAAGATCAGCACTCATCGCGAATTATGCAGGGTCAAAGTGGCAGGTGCATACGTTCGAGCCAAGGACCCTGGGCTTCGCCGAGCTCCTCTCCGTCCTCTGTCATTCTCACCGTCTCGTTGTGACGGTCTTTCTCCGATATCTTGTAGAGCGCAGGCTTGGCGCAGACGTTGTAAAGAGCTTCGAGGCGCGAGGTCGTCAAAGACGCTGCCATCGTCTTTGGCGCCGCGGCGAGCATGCCGGCGCGGATGGCCTGCCTGAAGCCTGCATTTCCGGCATTCCGTGGAGCGGGGGTTTGACTGAAGAATCTCTTCCCAACCACGTTGGTCGTTTTCGTACCCATAGTCGGCGTAGAAGAGGTTGTCACAGCGCGACGGCCGGGGAAGGAGCTCCGTGTTGATGCGCTCGAGAGATCTGCGGTCGCTCGTAGGCTCCGGGCCAGGAGCCGGGCTTGGTAACGGCAATTTTGACAGGCCATTATTTGAGTTGGGTCTGAATACTCAGCTCAACATGACCTGGTACGAAATGGGGGGAGGATATCGCCGAATTGGGGTGGGAACTCTTTTCAGCTTGGGCCCATAAGCGCGAGGCACTAATTACAGTCTGGACGTCATCCAAAAAAAAGTTCATGAACACATCGAATTGGAAATTTCGAGCTAGCGCAAATGCCAGGTCGGCGGAACTTCGGTTCATGGCAGCCTACCGTACGTGGTCACCATCTCGCACGGTGGCCATATCTCGTTATCGCTCACTCAGCTCATGTCGCCGGCTCGTCCCTTTCACGACTAGCAGCGCAACTCTGCCGGTTCGAACAGCCGGCCTAGTTTACTGATACTTTCAAACGGTTCGATTCGAGTTCGGGCTCTGAAATCAAGATTTGAGCTTGCCGCGTAAGATTGCTATAAGCCTTTGAATGGCTTCGATTAGAATACAAATTAGAATACAGTTGGCGCCTCACGAGACACTTCCAACTGCGTTTTTTTTCCCCTTATAGTGCCTTTTGCCACCCCGCCATGTTCAGCCACAAGGGTTATCTCACAAATTTGACACATATCATGTGCTCTATCTTCCAATTGCGTTTATCGGCAATTCTATCTCGTACAAGGAGTGGCCCAACAATACAGCGAGAATGACGACGACAAGATTCGTCTCGTCATTCTCGTATCGTTCTAGACGCAAAGTTTCTGGAGAACTGGTAACGTGAGACGACGATGCGGGCTCGCTTCATGGTTCGTCGCTAGGAGATTTCCCCTTACCGAACTTTGGCAAAAAGCAAAGATGCATTCGTACCGCCGAACCCAAAGCTGTTCGACATGGCTACGTTGACTTGTTTCGCTTGTGCTTTGAGAGGCACCAGATTCATGGATCCCCCGACGTCTGGGTTCTCGAGATTTAGTGTGGGCGGCACAACGTCCTTAGGCAGAGTCAGTGGACGTGTTTATTCGGCCAAAGTCTGGGGAAGATAAGGTTTCGGTTTCAAAGGCGAATAGCCACGAACTTGTACTTACCTCTGCCACTGATAGCACGGCAAACAGGGCCTCTATGGCGCCAGCCGCTCCCAGTAGATGCCCGACAGCCCCTTTGGTGCTGCTCACAGTAACACGCGACTCGACCGCGTGGCCCTCCTCGCCGGTCATGATACTTCGGATAGCGGAAGCTTCTGCTGCATCTCCCACCTGTGTCGCGGTAGCGTGTGCGTTGATGTAATTTACTTCGGCCGGCGGGATTCCCGCATTCTTCAAGGCAAGCTTCATGGCGCGGAAAGCGCCGTGACCGTCCTCTCGCGGGGCTGTCATATGATGCGCGTCGCCGCTGCAGCCGTAGCCTCTCACCTCCGCGTAGATGCGCGCACCCCGGGCCCTGGCGTGCTCCAGTTCTTCCAGGACCAGGACAGCCGCACCTTCCGAGACGACGAAACCATTGCGGTCGCGGTCGAAGGGACGACAGCTGGCGTGGGGGCTGTTGTTGTAGGCCGTGGAGAGAGACCTCGACCTGCCGAAACCCGCAAAGGTCAGGGGATGGATGCAGGACTCTGTGCCGCCAGCGACCATGACGTTGGCGTCCCCAAAAGCAATGAATCGCATCGCGTCGCCTATGGAGTGTGCTCCTGTTGTACAGGCGGTCGTGACGGCATGATTAGGGCCTTGGAGGCCGTGCTTCATCGATATGTGGCCGGCGGCCAAGTTGATGAGGATTTTGGGGACGAACAGCGGAGAAACCTTCTTGTAGCCCTACCAGAACACACTTTAGCTTGGCTTCGCTCGTCGATCACTTGAGGCTCAAAATCTCACTTGCTGATGGAACGCCAAGCTCGTCTCGTAAATTTCTTCAAGGCTGCCAATACCACTGCCCAGACAGACGCCCGTTGCTTCCAGATCGTCTTGGGTCTCCGGTTTCCATCTGGCATCTTTCATTGCCATGTCCGCACAGGCCACGGCATATTGGGCAAACTTGGACATGCGACGTTGATCAGTGGCGTCGAGCCAGTCGGACGACCGCCACTGCTCTGGACCTGTGCCATTGCTGGGAACTACACCAGCGACTGTGCTTGTCAAGTCCTTCCACTGCTTTTGAGGCTCAAAGTTGGCCACGCTGGTGATGCCCGATTCTCCTGCTAGCAGACGATTCCACGTGTTGCGCACGCCAACGCCGAAGGGCGAGACGACGCCGAGTCCTGTCACGACAACTCGTCGCATGGTCCGGCCATGTCCCAAGGTGATTATCTGTGTGGTCACCTCTGCCTTATAAACGCACCAAGAAGTACAAGTTCTGAAGGTAGACGGCAAGGGAATGAGACGCGGGAAAATGGGGCTGTGCCGTGATTCGCCGATAAGGGCTCAAGAAAGACGAGGGTCTCAATGGCCAGCACGGTTAACGTAGGAAGTAAGTGTCAAGTGTAGACTAGCCAAGCCGGGGATTGAAGTCAGAACATTGTTAGGAAGTCGCGGTCGGGTCGCTTCTGCTGCGCCGCGCACATGCAGGGCTTGATAGGGCGGTACGTGCCTGTGCGTCTACTGTGGGTTGCGTGGTAGACACTGTGCTATCAGGGGCATTCATAGTGAGCAAAGTGGCATTTAAGGTACTTGTTCCACAGTGTCGAGAAGCCTAAGGTGGTAGTCCATCACGACCCTGACTTAGATTGCAAGCGAGAAGCGGGGGAAACTACTGCGGAGATGTTCGCCGTAAGGGCCCTAAGGCAAGGCCCCAGATCTACCTTAGCCATTGGGGGGTTTCGGGGCTGGAGCAATGGAAATCGGGGTGGGGACTGGCCTCTGCGCCGCAAACGCAACGCAACGCTGCGCAGCCACCCGACGAGCCGCGGAAACCTTCTTTTGCATTCACCTCCAACTTTTCTGTTATCGAATATTCTTCGTGATCGTTAGACTGGAGGGTGACATCCTTTCCAACACATCGGAACTTCATTCCCTGCCTGCTTCAGGGGCAACTCAATCCACCACCTGAGAAAGAACGAACTCCCTGATTGACGACATCTCAACTTGCCATCGCGCCACGTTTCAGACAACATCGTGTCCGCGGCATTCCAAATCGGACATCACCGCCTGGCTTAAGCAGCCAAGAGAAACACGACGTTGGCTTCAGGAACAAGAGGGAACACCCCAATCTTGGCTGCACTGGCCCGACAGGGTCTCTCATCGCATCTCGGTCAACGCGGCACAAAGAAACAAGACGACTTCATCCCCGCAGGTTGCCACTCGGCCCTCGACTTGCCACACCCACACGCATCTGTGCTGAATTGTGCCGCAGCTTGGTTTCAGCGTCGCATTTGTTTCCCTTCTTATCGATTGACCTTTTCGTCCTATGAGAGCCGCCACAGACTCCACATCTCCGCCAACCTTCGAGCAGGAGCATTGATACCAGTCCTGGCATCGGCACAGTCGCCTTCCTTGAGACTACCTAGCCCTTTTCATGCCTTCACCCACCGTTCTAATCGACATCTCTGGCCATCCGATCATTGCACATCCAACATCTCACACCCTCACCGCTACCTTCCGCCAGTCATATTCTTCAGCTTCCCTGGTCTGATCCCGGTCCTCTGATCATTGTGCTTCCTTCTGCCGAGCATCACCCTCTTTCTTTCAGAGCACGGGGTCGGCCTCGACTCAGCAAGCCTGCGGCCCTGCGCGTTGATTCAACTCCAGTCCCACGTCCAATCACGCCACCGCTGGCCTCGAAAACTTCCTCAGAGGCGGCTTATCGGATACATCCAAAGGTTCCAATTAGCGTTTGCTTCATGTTCGTCTGGGATCTGCGCGTGTAGCTCAGCGGGTTTCCCTCCACCCGTCTCTCAACGCACATCCGTCTAGACACTTCAGACTCTCCCATATATAGAAACCCGCTGCCTTCTTCCCACCCTTGAACGTTACAGTACCTGTGTCGATGACTGTACTCCCTCGCTGTCAATCCAGTCTGGGAATACCTTCAAAATGGCCCAACCATCAAGTGCCAAGTCGTCTGGAACGGCTTACGGACCTCTGGTGGTAGACCACGATCGCGGGTACGACGACAAACAGGAAGGGGTTGAAGTCAGTGGGCGCGAGATCAACCCTGCCTCCGACTCGACAGCGTCGAGATACCAAGACCGGCCTGATCCGGTCGAGGACTTGAAGGAGCGCCTCTCGCAATGGGGTGAGTCTAGTGTCTATGCCGGTTACTCTGATGATGAAGAGCAAGGGTCCGAACATGAACTTCTCTTAGATCCCAATCTGCCCGAAGAATACGAGACGAGAGTGCGAAAAGCGTTGACTCCGACCGAGGAGGTTGACGATGAGTTGGCCATGAAGGCCGAGGAAGAGGAGGACTCACCGTATCCCGAAGTCCGCGCCGCTGTCCGCAACTACGACGAAAATGTGCCGTGCAACACCATTCGAGCATGGACAATCGGGCTTCTGCTAGTCACTGTGGGCGCTTCGATGAACACGCTCTTCTCGCTTCGACAGCCGTCTATTGGTCTGGGTCCTCTCATTGCTCAGATCATCGCCTGGCCCATGGGACACGGTTGGGCAAAGATCATGCCTACGAAGCAGTTCAGAACGTTCGGCATCAAGTGGAGTCTGAATCCCGGCCCGTTCAACGTGAAGGAACATTCCATAATCGTTGTGATGGCGGGTGTGTCGTTCTCCGTGGCGTATGCTACGGACATCATTTTGGCGCAGCTTGTATTTTATAAGCAGGACTTCGGCATTCTTTTCCAGCTTCTCCTAACCATATCGACACAGTCCCTTGGCTACGGGATTGCCGGTATCATGAGAAAGTTTCTCGGTGCGTCGTCGTTTGAACGGTAGCGTGGCACCTACAGCGCTAACGTTGTGATTAGTATATCCGGCCGCCATGATTTGGCCCGGTAACTTGGTTTCCGTCACTTTGATGAATGCCATGTACGAGAAGAACGACCGGCCTGATCCTAGTTTCATCGGAGGTTCCATGCCGCGATACAAGTGGTTCTCAATCATCGTGCTGGCTTCCTTCTGCTACTATTGGATTCCCGGTTTCTTGGCCCAGTTCCTGAGCATCATGGCTTTTGCGACATGGATTGCCCCTAACAATGTGATCGTGAATCAGTTGTTTGGCGGTACGAGCGGTTTGTCACTACTGCCATTGACCCTCGACTGGACCCAGATCTCGGGCTTCGTTGGGTCCCCGCTCATTCCGCCATGGTGAGTGACGCTGACATTCTCGGGACGGAATGCTACTAACGGAGTCGCAGGCACGCTATTGCCAACACTCTTATCGGTGTAGTGACATTTTTCCTCATTGGTTGCTCCGTGTTTCACTACAGCGGAGTCTGGTACGCTCAGTTCTTACCGATGAGCGACTCTGGCACCTACGACAACACCGGACAGCCGTACAATACTAGTCGTATCCTGACTCCCCAGCTGACGTTGAACGAGGAGGCTTATAAGAGCTACTCCCCTCTGTTCATCAGCACGACGTTCGCTATGTCCTACGGCCTCTCATTCGCTGCTATCGCTTCCTTGATCGTCTACACGTACCTGCATAATGGCAAGCAGATTTGGGCGCAGTATCGCGGCAGCACCAAGGAGAAGCCGGACATCCACATGAAGTTGATGAAAAAGTATAAGGAGGCGCCGACTTGGTGGTACATGGGTCTTTTCGTGATTGTGAGTACCCAGCCGCACGCACCATGTCATTTTTGCTCCGCTAAACATGTTGTAGATGCTTGGCCTTGGATTTGTTACTGTCCTCGCATACCCAACCAACTTGACCTGGTGGGCTTTCCTTCTTGCGGTGGCCATTTCCTTCGGCTTCTCGTTACCCATTGGCATCATCCAGGCTATCACCAACAATCAAATTGGTCTCAATGTGCTTACGGAGTTCATTTTTGGCTACATTCAGCCAGGCCGACCGCTCGCTCTCATGATGTGAGTATTTTGGTTGACCATGGAACGAGAGTAACACTGACAAAGCCCCAGCTTCAAGACGTTCGGTTACATCACCATGTCCCAGTCATTGGGTTTCGTGTCCGATTTGAAGTTCGGCCACTATATGAAGATCCCGCCCCGCACCATGTTCATGTGCCAGGTAGTGGCCACGACGTTCTCCTGCTTTATCCAGATCGCCGTTTTGAACGCAGCGTTGAAGAACATCCCCGATGTTTGTACGCCGCACCAGGAGAACAAGTTCAGCTGCCCCGGCGGTCGCGTGTTTTTCGCTGCCTCCGTCATTTGGGGTCTCATCGGTCCTGCCCGCATGTTCTCCCCGGGCCAGGTCTACTCCGGTCTGTTCATCTTCTTCGGCCTCGGCGCCATTCTTCCCGTCATCATCTACTTCTCCGCCCTCAAGTGGCCCAAGTCTCCCGTCAAGTACCTCATGGCACCTGTCATCTTTGGCGGAGCTGGCACGATCCCCCCTGCAACACCGCTCAATTATCTCAGCTGGGGCGTTGTCGGATATATTTTCCAGCACCACATTCGCAAGAAGCACTTCGGCTGGTGGTCGCGCCTCAACTATCTCACATCGTCTGGTCTGGACTTGGGTCTCGCATTGGCGACGTTGGTCATCTTCTTGGCCCTCACGCTCAACAAGATCGAGCCGCCTAAGTGGTGGGGTAATGAAATTGTGACTTCAACGATGGATGCCCAGGGCACCGCCATCCAGTCGACGCCACCACCCGGGCAGAAGTTTGGACCGACTCATTGGTAAGAAAAGAGAAGAGATTTCAGGCGCTACATGGCTTCGGGGTCCACTGGTAATTCTCTCACAGAGAAGAGTGGGTTGGATGGAGAGGGAAAACAATCTTGAGAGTCTAAAGAGTTGGTAGAGGCCTGGTAGCCATGATACTAGGCTGCTTCAATTATTGTGTATATTCTGTATGTAGCCTCGCTAGTCGACACTTGTGTGTCTAATTTTACTGGTTGTTTTGTACATGCCTGGGCGCAAGAAGTCTTCAGAGATTGTCGGTTTGTCGGTAAGTAATAACCACGATCACGTCCACCTGAGCAAAGGAGCTGTGGCCAATGAAGCACGCGCAGAGCCGACGTGGACAATAAACTGTTGATTAAGCTCACCATCACTTGCTTAGTGCTCCAAATAAACTACTTCGACGTCCATGAAGTCTCAAAGTTCAAGGCTATCTCAAACCACGCATCTCCCAAAAGATTCAAGTCATTATGGATCCTATTTGGAGGCAAGTTCCCATCGTTGTCAGGGCTGTGAAGTCGGCGAGGCGGTTTCGACACGATCGCCCATTCACCTCCATGCTCCAGGACCCTTTCAGATTTGCTGAACCCTAGGGGGGGAAAAAGAAGACTGGCCCCCGCAATCCAATGCCATCTCGGTAATTCGACACCGAGCCACACCACGCGGATCTGCAGATCTCAGATCTCCTACTAAGCAGATCCGCAGCTTCCTCTTGGCTCTTGTTGACCATGCAAAAACCCGCACAGCTTCTGTGAAACCAATCGAAGCAGCGTTGCAGCGGCACCCGAAACTAACGACGTTGCATCGGCGGTGGACTGTGCTGTGTGCCTGCCCGTTTCCTTTCTTCAGCAGAAACGCAGCAGGGCCTGGGCGCCACAAAGAAGAAGCCTGTGGCGGTTTTTGAACCCCAACCACCACCATTGAATGCACACTAACGGTTCGGGGGCATGATGGCTGGGGCCGTGGGGCTAGTGGGCTGGCTGCCAGTGGCTGGTTCCCTAGGTAGTGGGAACCTTACCTACCTATACGTACCTACTGCACTACGTGCCTGACCCAGGTAGGCAGCTAACTTATGGTTAAGCCTCAGCAGTCAGGGACAGGGAGGGATGGATGCTGTCATGGAAGTCTGTTGGCGGAAAAGAGCCACATTCCACTAGAACAGCCAGGTTTCGAGCCATTGTTTCTTGTGGGTGTACAGCCCAGTTTTCTCCTACGGCCCGAATGCTAGAGGTGTCTACTTCGGATGGGGCTGGAAAGCTGAACGAGGCACTGAGTCGCGCAGCTTTTGCCAAGGCCAATCTCGATAAAGTATCGTTGTACAAGACGATAAGTCGGAAAGTAGGTCAAGCTGTCATTGTGGTGAAGATTTTGTTTCTGTGCGGTATACTGATGCTCAACTTGTCCATGTTGCCAAGATGGATAACATTACACGCCGGCCGAGCGAAGGGGCTCTCTTGATGTGGGCGGTTCGGGATCGTCAGTGTCTTTAAATGTAAGGACGGGATGGTTGGCTGTTCAAGCTGGGGCGACATCGGTAAATGGAACGCGCGTTTCTTGTAAATACCTTAGACTAAGTGGTCCAGTCGTCGAACCATATGTTTGGTATTCGACACTTTGTGGTTCATGGAGCTGGAATATTTAGCTCAAGCTCAACAATCAACAGTGAAGTTTCCTCGAATTCCATGATTCCATGTCCCCTGCCAACCCACCTAAGCCACAACCAGCGTGACTCAGTGTTGCAGTTGTTCAAGTTGTGGCTCTTCGCTTTTGTTCGACCTCCACGCCGAGGGGCAAAGAAGAGCAACCGGACCCAAGGAAAGACCGGCCGCGGAAACTCCCACTTGTCAGTCGGGAGAAAGCTAAGCAAGAGGGTGTCATCCAGGTCCTCTTGCTCGGCAATCTTTTCTTATCCTCCTGCGTTACTACCGGAGTCAACGCCCTTTATTCCCTTCCAGAACTCATCGCGCGTGTAACATTGCTTTTTTTCTGTTCCTTATGGTATGCACGAATCGTATGAAGACATGGCGCCATTTTTTTTAACAAAAAATCGGTTCACGGCCTCACCGTCGAGACCATTTCACCGCCACGCGCCCTGTTTTCCAACGCCCCGAAGCGGCCTATCGGAATTCGTTTTCGGCCGCAGGTGGCTTGACTGGACAGCGGGTCTTGCTCCGGGCCCAGAGCTGTCACCTGTGAGAACGGAATAGAGAGCAACAAGTTTTGTCGTGCCGCGTCGAGTATCCATCACGACTCACGGGACATTGGCGCTGCATGGTGATTGTTTGTCGAACGTGTCCCTGCGGAAAGATTGTAGGAAGTAGCGGAAATGCTCCAGGCACCGTTGCAGTGAAAGCAAAGATGATAAGGGAACGGTCAACGACACTTGTATGAACCGCCGTCGATCTCATCCACAAGCCAACTGACACACATCGTGGCGAAAATCTCCGACTGTTTCTTCTTCCCTTCGGCTGCTTCACTCCACATGCCCCGCCCTGGTTTCCTTCTTTGTAAAGAAAAAACCCCCAATGTCGAGGACGAGGACGTGTGGTACTACGCTCGCATTCGACACCCCCGCCCTAGCGGAGAAAGCAGCACAAGATGCCCCTCGCGTGTCCTTGACTTCGACCGAGGTTTCCGACTGAGTCGGTGGTCTTGGCAAAGTCTGGAACTGGCCACCCATCGTTGTTCATCTTCCAGATCTCCTTGAGTCCCACCGCCCGCTTCCTTGACAAATGCCTAAACAACCTCTTGGTAGACAACTTGAGGGTAGGAAATTGATGTCTCACTCAGCACTCCATTTCATCACGGAATGAGAAGCGTGAGCAATCGGCTGTGGAGGATCACATTGCCATCAGCGAAGCAGAGACTCTGCGTTCTCATGCGATGATGCGCCGCCAAGTCATGCTGCGATGACGGCCTGTTGGAGCTCGCCCTGACAGACCCTGACAAAAGACCCTACATCGAGGCCCTTTTCGTCGATGGGCAGGCGAACTCCGCGTAGCCCACGTCTCTTGATATGCCGACATGCATAGATGGCCACCACTGGCTCTATTGTCAGCGTGTCGACTCCAAGCAGCGTGCGAACAGATTTCTTGCTATTCTCAACCCGAGATCCTAGCAGCCATTGACTTTCGACCAGTGATGGCAAGCCCATATTGATAGCATCGGCGTTGATGCGTGATGTCCTGTCGAGCTTGGCATTTGGTCCACGACATCGGCCGTCCTAGCGACGAAACCTGCCCGATTCCGGGCATTGGTAATATTCGACATTGGATTCGCTTGCTTCAGACTGGTTGAGGGCAACCGTCGCCTACCTTGAGCTTTCTCGGGACCTTGGCTGGAAAAAAGAGCTCCTCGA
Organism: Colletotrichum ledebouriae; assembly: GCA_036785755.1. NCBI lineage: Eukaryota > Fungi > Ascomycota > Sordariomycetes > Glomerellales > Glomerellaceae > Colletotrichum > Colletotrichum ledebouriae. Next base: position 19,767 of record JAVHLU010000821.1, on the reverse strand, counting down.
ACCCGTTGCTCCCGGTTTTCCAAAGACCCTCCCCATCTTGACCAAAGTTCTTCTTCCGCCAACTAAGGGCCTTTTCCAGACGTGGGATTACCTCCTCCTCCTCCTCGCATCTCCGAGAGACGGCTTTTTTCTCATCTCGTCCCGAGTACACACCATCACGCAAAAAAACAGCGACTCAGAAACACCTCATTCTCACCAGTGTACCTGCCTGTATGTTACTGGCTTGGAGGAGGGTTATTTAAGGTTTCGACTCATCCGACGAACCCTCTCCACCCGTCAAACCGTAACCACCCCTTGGACCCTAGAGAATACCCCTGAACCCTATTCATGTTGTGTGGTGTATGCTTACAATGATGGCAGATCAAAGCAGCTTGAACAATGTACGCGAGAACGCCCGTCTGGCCCAGACCATGCCAAGCCTCCTCCGGCATATCCACGAATCTACGAGAAAAGTCGACCTAACCGTTGCTGAATGGACGGCTGGCGTGCAAATAGTATGTTTCTACCATGATGGGCTGCCCTGTCAGCTCGAGACTCTCCTACCCCGTCCCAGCAAGCTAACCTCTGCCCCTAGATCAACGAGGCCGGTCAAATGTCCAACGACGCCCGCAACGAAACCCGACTCATCTGCGACATCACAGGCCTCGAATCTCTCGTCGACGAAATAACCTCTAAGTAACTTCAAATGCAGACCACAACCTCCCTCGAACACAATCCTACCTCCTCCGTCGTGCTCGGCCCCTTCTACCGCCACAACGCCCCCATCCTCCCCAACGGCAGCTCCATCGTCTCCCCCAAAAAATACCCCGGAGTACCAGAAGGCTTCCACGCATCTCTCGGGACGCGTGCTTGATCAAGACGGGAAGCCCATTCCCGGCGCCGTCGTCGGTATTTGGCACACCGCCCCCAACGGCATATACAAACATCAGGACGCCGATCAGCCCGACATGGATCTGCGAGGGCGTCTACGCACCAATGAGGACGGGAGATGATCGCTCTACTGCTTGCGGCCCGTTCCGTACCCCATGCCCGACGACGGCCCGGGTGGCAGGATCCTGAATTTGCTCGACAGGCACCCCTACCGCCCGGCACACCTACACTTTGTCGTCTCGAGAGACGGGTACAGACCTGTGACGACGCAGCTGGTTAATAGCAAAGACCTATACCTCGAGAATGACACCGTCTTTGCGGTGAAGAAGGACTTGATTGTGGAATGCAAGCCGAGCGTGTCAGATCCGAAGGCGGCGTGGACTCTGAAGCACGAATTTGTACTATCTAATGCGTGATTTTTGATTCCAGGAAAGATTTCGGTAAGGGAATGAAAATATGGTCTTCACGGTCTTGGTCACAGGCGCGTCAGTACGCGAACATATATCCATGACAGCATGATTGGTAACTCAAATAGCGTCAAACCCTGGCTTGGGATGTTTGTGTTGATTTTTGGACCTTTCGGTCGCTGGGCTTTCTAACCCTTGTTTGTTATGGAAACCTCTTATTGCTCATGGTTGCCGTTTCCCCACAACGCCGTACCATGATTCTCCCATGATCCACCCTCTACACCAAGGGCGTAGTATGCAAAACAAGACGTACTTTTCTCCACGGTCTCGCGTAAAGATACAAGAAAACCTCCTCCTCAGTCGACTTACCTCCAGGGTATCTCTCTCCAGTACCTATCTCCTGCCTGATACCTCCGCTTACACTCCTCAGGCTCTCACCTCATGAATGAAGGTGTCTATCGAAACATCTCGTACACAATTGAAAATAACATGACTTCCACTGTTGTTATATTGTTGGACAAAAGAATGACCATGACCTGGGCCAAAAAAAAAAAGAAAAATTCATGAATATTCCGCAGGAACATACATCGGCACGTTCTGGGCGGCCACAAAGCCCTGGGCAGAAGGCACACCTGTGCTGTTAGAACCGCCCGGGACGACGAAATTTCCGTATCCCTGGAACGCTGGCCCTTGCCCTTGGACTGGGAAACCGTGACCCGGGACCACTGTACCAGGCGGCGCCGCTACCGGTGCCCCGGGCACACCAGGCCTGGCAACCATGGGTCCTCCAACAGGGGCAGGGGCAGGGGCAGGTCCAGCTCCAAATGCCCACATGGAATCGAACGGGAGCTCTTCGTCGCCCATGTCCGAATCACCCATCCTCGCGCTCAAGTCGCCCCCGGATTGTGACATGCCAGGCGTGCTTCCTGCCGGTGAAAGGCCCGCGGACGGCCCTGCAGGGGTTGAAAAGCTGTGTTCGGTCTTCATTGATAATGGGGGCGGGGCCATTGCCTTGGCTGCGGTCCCTGATGGGGCACCGGGCGTGGCGTTGGTTGCGAATGAGTTCTTGCGCGAAATGACGGATTGGTTGAACAGACTGCCGATTGGGTCATGAGCCGCCGTCGGTGACAGAGTCAGTGGGGCAGGCATGGCCGGCTGCTCGGGCTTTTTAGAACGGAGATCGAACACGACGTTTCGAAATGATGTGAGAATGAACAGCAGTCTGTTCGCCTGCGGGTCGCTCGTCGCGCAATAGTTCATGATGGAAATGGTGTTTGAGATCAAGCTCGCGTAAGTCGGGTTGGGGTATATTGAAGCAAACTCGTTGCTTAGTATGATGAGCGAGGCGGCGAAGAGGAAATAACTATATCGTGTAAGTGTTATACTCAACCAAGATGTGTGAAGTAGGCGACGAACATGATGAAGGGGTTGCGTTGGGGCAGGTAGTTGCTCTCGAAAGCCTTCTGAACCAATACGATTGTTTGGCTGGCCGCGCTGAGGCAAGCTTCGCAGTACTTGGACATGCGATTGATCCAGCGCGGAACTGCCAGGTTGAAACCACTCCGCTCGTTATGAACTTTGCTCAGAAGCGATATAAAGTACGGCCGAGTCAGCAGGATGATGGAATGGCAGTAGAGAAGGTTGACGTGAAGGGCCGCTATGCCCTGCGCCGGACTATCGGGATCGGCAGCAACCTGTTTCAAGGATAGATCGGCACTGAGTGACGAATGCCAGGCGCCGCACTGCTCCCAAATCTCTGATGTAGTGCGCACCGATATCCGTCGGCGAGCGTAGATCTTTTTCAGGATCTGGCCTACGATGCGGCAACATCGAACGGCAGCGTCGAGTCCATCATTGGGGGTTTTGATCTCTACTAGATCTCCGTCCGAGTTCTTCTCAAATAACAACAAGGCTTCTTGAGCGCACTCCTCTTCGTCAATGGCCACAGGACGACCCAGTGAGGCTGCCAGGAATCGATCCAGCACAAACAAGCTTCTCCAAAGATTGCGGCGTAATCTGACTTCTTCGCTTTTGAAAATGGAGTGATTTTCACGAACCCTGTGGAGGCCAAGAGCGAAGCCAGAGCGCACAGCCATACCTGAGTTGATGTAAGACAACATGATTCTGCAGAAGTGAATGTTGGCTTACCAAAGTAGGCATACGCTGCATTACGCTTGGATACTGCAAGCATGTAGACCGCCATCAACAACAGCGCCTGTACGGACCAGAAGTCCGCGTCTTCAAACCCAGAGATAGGGTCAGCCAAAGCTCTTGCACTCCTGAAGAAAAGCTCGGCCCGGTCAAATTCGGCAGACCTGAGTTTCTTGAATATCGCATCCTCCTTACTGTTAGGAAGCGGCGTTGCTAGGACCATGCCGACGGCGAAGGTAAGATACAACTGGCAGAGGAAGGAGGACTGCGCCGTGAGTGGATCTGTGTAGCACGCATCCAGGGACTTCTCAAATAAACCCCTATCAAACACCTCGATGAAACCGTGAGTCTACAAAGAATCAGTAGAAGAACTGGATTTTCCAGACAAGTGCGCGTCTTACGTTTGTGAAGAAGGACCCGACCAGCGCATTCGCTGTGTCTCTATCAGGTAGGATATGGGGCGGCCGTATGTTTGCCGGTATAGCGATGGTAGCCTCCATGATTTTGTGACGACTTGGGTCTAGCGTGAAGTCGCTGGGTCCAGTGCTGGTCTCTACAATCATTCTTATGAGTTGCAGATATGCCAAGGAGGCCGAGTCGCCAACATAGACTATTAAGCCGATCAGTACTTTGGAACCGAAGGGTTGTGATGGGTCCAATCGTACGAAGTCTTCCCGTAGGGTCCTGTAACATTCTGACGGACTGCAGGAGGGGGGTTTCTTCGTCAGGACCAGAGGCTGTGCTGTGTCGAGAACGGATATCGAAATCTCTGTCCCCTGCTATCGGCTCTTGGTCTTGCTCTATGGATGGTTTTATATCGAAGCCAACGTGAGGCTTGTCCTCGTTGAGCAGTGGCTGCGACTGCGATTCCCATGGCGTGGCGATCGTCGCAGGGCTGTCCGAAGCGAGCGCAGTATCTGCAACAGCTGGCCTGGTCGCAGGGAGCTCCTCAATATTCCGACGTTTGGAAGGAGACGCCAATTGGTCTGGGGGAGCCTGGTCAGAGCCATGATTTGGCGTGTACGTACACAACAGGCTCCTCTTTGTACACGTAGTACATGGTTTAGAGCCATTGCACTTTTGAGATATTGGTCAGTTACTGAGGCAAACTGGAGATGAAGGGCGCCATCGAGACCGGGGAGAAGGAGAGAGATGTAACGGGACAGCACTTGCCGACCCCCGAGGTAATTCAGACCCTAGGTAGCGGTGGACACGAGACCGGCAAGTTGGTAACTTTCTTTTCTGAAAGGTACATTTCGACCGACCACCCGCTTGGGATGATGGTCCAACCTAGTTGGCTACTTAACATCGATATTCAAGGTCGGGGAGTGGAAGACATGGTCATGTGCCGTGAAACTGGGTTTCAATCGGGCTGTAAGACCCTGGGAATCTTGATCGAGGACTTGACCGTAATATGGGTGGGAACGAGTTGATGTCCGGTGCTCAGGCTACCTAGAAGGCGGGTGATGTGCGGGAGCTAAGATGTGACCGATTTGGAGTCTTCAAGCGACTAGCCAAGGCCGGGGCAGAGAGACGGCCGGGGGAGGGGATGAAAGGAGGGGGGGGAACGCGAAGATATGCAACGCCATCAATAACTACCGGGTTGATGAGGACAAACAGGTCGGACAACATGGATTTAGGTTAAAGGCGGTAAGAAATAACGACTAGGGAAAGATGGGAATTGTGGTGATAGCACCATTTGAGTTCCGGTTCAGGTTGTTGCTGGGAGACAGGGACGTGGGAATGAAAGTAGGGCTCACCTTCTGCTTGCGGCGCTTACAAGTATCACAGGCCTGTGCGGTCCGCTGGCGTTTGTCTTCGGGGACCTTGGGACGCGTCATTGTCGTGGATGATGCATCAGCCGATGGTTCATAGACGCTTATTAGGAATACCCGTTATCCGATGATGCGCGGTGGAGGGAATGGTAGGAGGTGGAGATGGTTTTGGAAGAGTAGCGGCCGCAGTACGGTGAGGCACCAACAGCCAATGGGTTGGGAGGCGGAAAGGGCGCCGAGGATTCACACGTTTCTGCGGCAGTCGTGTCGGAGAGCGGAAAACTACGGAACGGATAGGAGGCACCAGGTAGGCATGCTTTCCTGTTCCTTCGCTATTCCAAGTAACAAGTGAAGGAAGGCCGCGGGTAGAATGGGGAGGGATGAGAGGACGGAAGGCGCAATAGAATCCCAAGCCCCAGCTCCGTTCTCTAATGCAGGAAACTAGTAAGGATCGGATCTTGAGGCAAGGTTTTTTGACATGTTCCGACCACGGGACAAACAAACAAGAGTTTGGTGATGTGCTCGACGAGGATAGCTGCAAGTGGGGACTTTGAGCGTCGGGTATGGGGTTGGTTACTTTAAGAGCAACAACACCATACACAAAGGAGATGAGATGTGACGTGGGGAGTGGTAGATCTAAGCTTGTGCTTTTGCCTTGCAGGACTGCGGGCGAGTGAGAAGGGAAGGGGCTGCCGTTGCGGCGGCGGATATCGGCGAAGGCGGGGAACGAAAGTGAGAGTGAGGGAGAGAGACAAGTAGAGACAGGACGGCGGCGAGGATGATGAGAGGACAACAGAGAGAAGAGCCTAGCCGGGGGAGGGAGGGAACGGCGAGACTTTGATCGGATATGGGACTGACGGCCTGGCCGGGCCAGGCGGTCTTCACCTCTGGGCCAACAGCGCCTGCGCCTAACAGGAGTCAGGTCAGGTTCCAGGACGGGGGTATTCAGCGAGAGCATGGTCGCCCGAGTCGAATCGCCAGCTGCTCGTCGCGCAACAAAGGAAGAGGGTCGAGGATCCAGAAGGGGACAGGGGTGTCGACAAGGAGGCGGTAGATTGACGGGCGCCCCCGTTGTCTGGATCTGGGTGGACCAGGTCGAATTTGGCAAATTCCTGAGGGGCTCAAGTCAAAGGGTTGTGGTTTTGAGTTGGCGTGGGTGACGTGAATCAAGACACAGTAAAGCCTCAAAAGAGAGCGAGGCGAGATGAGGCGAGACGAGGCGAGGCCATAATGTCCGTTCCAGCAGATCAGATACGGCCCATGGACAGGACTTGAAATGATGGAACGAAATAAGCCGAGCAGGTGAGCGGGATACACCCGTATGCTTCATAGAAACCGAAAGACGGTTGTGACAATCACAGCTGGCAGATTATCCTTTTTTTTTGTACTCCTTGTAACTGAGGTTGCATCTCATACAGGCTGCCCTGTGTACGCATCACGGCTGTCGTTAATCGCCGATATGCTCCTCTGATGTCTCTTGTGTGTGGAGCAATACTAAGCGAGTGAGAGCTCCTCAGTGGAGGTCATCCCCGTCAACGTCAGCACGATGGCTACTCCAATTGAGGTCCGAAGGCCGCCAAAGTGGTCTGGTCCGCCGATGGTAGGCTGAATGGTGTTGTTTTGACGTTGGCGCTGCTGTCGTATTCTGTTTGGCGAGATAAATCGAACCCTTGATTTTCTGGATGCCATATTTGGATATCAATTCGAGGAACACAAGACCGAAAAGACATGGGCGATGCCCAAGATTTTGCCAGAGCTGCAGCCAATCAATATGCAGATTTGACGTTGAGGCTCGGACGAGCACCTTAAAAATGTCTCGTAGTGGTGAGAACGTCAGTGTCAGATATCCGCAGCCACACCTTGCCAGCCGCAGGGTCGAAACTGTTGTTAGCACGCCGTGTCTAGCTTGTCGGTTTTGCGTGTCAGGCAAGCGCTCGTGTGCGAGCGTGTGCGAGTGTGATGTGACGAGCAGGCCGACCTGACGATGATCACCAATATCCCCGCCTGATGAGGTCGCAAGGGTATCTCTCTCGTACCACCCAAATATCACGATTACCTGCTCCTGGATTGCCACTGCAACTCTTGCGAAGTCGCAATAAGACGACGTAACTGTGGTGGAGCTGATTCAGTTATTGCAAGCCTCCAAGCCAGTGGCGCCGCTGCTAGCGTTGGATTGGGAAAGCAACAGACCGCGAGACAACACATGGCGTTGGCTCGATAGGCTGGCTGTAGGGCATGGTGGTGTGAAGAATGTTGCTCGTGTGGTTCTGAGATGCATGTGAGAAAGTCGCAGGGCATGCATGCATCAGAGCCAGAATCATCGGTGCGGCTGGGCCGCGGTCGCGCTAGGGCTGGACTGTTGGGCTGGACCCGGCTAGGCTTCGCTAGTCCCGCGAGCAAAGTGAGTACGTAGGGCGGGAAGAGTGGGAGGCAAGATGTTGCTGCTCCCTGTGTCTCAGCTTCGGGATCGATGCAGAAAGGCTATGCGTGCGTTATGGTTTCGGGACACTTCTTGATCGAGATATCAGGCGTCGATTGGAATGTCACCGACAGCTTGGAACGGGAAAAGGGCTTCTCGAACTGGCCCCCATTCCTAGTAGCGGGATGTTCGTTGGGCGTGGAATCGTTTCGATAATCTCTCGGTTATCTTGCGGGTTGGACCTGGCCGTTTAGCATCCGATATTGGCTTGCAAGGGCATCGCGTCTAGGAGTGGCCGACCAAAAGTCAGATCTGCAATATCGAGGCCAGTTTCGTGGAGGTGAATTGTCGAGCGAGAGACTGGGAGCGAGGCGGCCAGTGAGGGTGTGGTCGTCAGGAGAAAGAAGTTGCATCGCACATGATGCAATGTGATGCGCCAAGAAGTGAAGAGGATGCGATCAATCGTTGAGACTCAGCAGGAGGCAATGACGCAGTCAGTCTCACCCGGCCAATGGAGGCAATTCTGTCGTATTTGCTCTTACCCAAGACCAGATGGAAAAGACCACAACACCTTCCGGGTACCTTAGGTAGGTAAGATACGCATTAGATAAGGTGGGCACCTTCCTCCACACGTCACAGCTGGGTTTGGCACTATGTTGAGAAACGTCCTATAGGGCCATATTTATAGTTACTAAAGAGCTTATTCTATTATAACGAGAGTAGCTATAACGTGGTTACTTATAATTATAGTTAGAGGAATAACCCCTAGAAAAAGGTTACTTTAGAGCTAATATTAATTATATACTATACTAAGAATAAGTAATACTAAAGGTATTATAATATACCCCCCTAGATATAATAATAGCTAGAAAAACGCCTAACTATATAATATCCCTTGAAATACTTAAATATAAAGTAATATATCTATAAATAACCTATTAATAAGCCTATTTATAAAAGAGATAATAAAGTAAAGTTATTTATATTAGGTATAAGCGAAGTATAAATAATTATAGTTTTCTACTTTTATAACTATTACTATTATTATTATAAAACCCTTTATTTACTAACTCTTATTAATAGTAATAAAATCTATTATTTCTTATTAGCTTAGATAAGGTAGCTATTGTTATATTAACTTTAAATAAAATAACCTAGCTACTCTCCTACTTTCTTAACTCTTTCTTATATATAATATAATAACTATATATATACCTAACTTTAGCCCTAATAATAACCTTATTATATACGCGCGTAGGCCTCTGGCCACTGCATAGTGATTTTACCTGCTTAAGTGCAATAGACCTTCTAACTCCGCGCCTCCTGATAATATATAGCCTTCGGTTACGTGATCGTAACTCTCCTAACTATAGCTGCACTTATATATGCCCCACTAGATAGCCTCACGATCTTTAACTTTATATTAATAATAACGTGGTTTTTAATTATTTAAGTATAGATATACTATAAAACTATTAACTTTTCTTCTTATATACTACCTACGCTACTAATACTACCTCTATTACCGCTTCGTCCGCTAGAAGTCGTTACTATCTTTACTATACCGTTATTAGTAACGCTCTCTCTATTAGTTAGTATAAGCTATACTTATTAATATTCGCTACCTAGGCTGCCTCTACCTTAGTAATATAGAGGACCTGCTCGAAGAAGGGCTACTCTATAGGGTATATAATAACCTACTAAACTTCTACTACTAAGTTTATTTACTTAGCTCTAATACTATTACGCCTTATAGAGTCCCTTATAGGGGTATTAAGGTAAGCCCTCTTAAGGGCTATACTAATAATATACTCTCTATATATAGCAGAGTAATTAATAAAAGAGCGGGTTTTATTAATTATATTAAGGCTAAACTCTCTAGTAATCCCCTTTATATTATTTATACTAAAGAGCGTGCCTCGCTTAAGCTTAGCGTATTTATATATAGGGTTTAGTATTATATAGTTAAGGGATAAGGATAAAGAAGAGGGAGAGGTATAAGGCCCTACTTATAGAGCTTCTTATACTTCTAGCTATAAGAACCTCTTAGGAAAGACCTCTTTAGTTAAAGATTTACCTCTTATATAGTAGCGTTTATAATACCTTACTAGAAGGTTAACCTTTTAGGTTAAGGAGTTATCTTATATAGTAGCTTTTACTTTATTAGAAGGTTTAGCGAGGGTATTACTACGAGAGCCTTAGTAGCCTATTTAGCTCTAATATAATTAGCCCTAGTATAGCACATATCTAACTTTATAATATTTAGAGGGTTTACTTGCGAGTAGTAGGAACGTATAGGGTTCCTATATTATTTTCCTTAACTAGTAGAGGGTATAGGTTAAAATACCTATATAGTATTTCCCGAATTATACCTACGAACTAGGTAAATTTGTTATAGTCTTTTTGCGAAGGGGCTGCGGCGTAATTCCGAGCTCAATATACGCGCGTATATACTTATATTATATAATAATCTTAAAGCTATTATAATATATTAATATATTTATGAATACCTCTTGAAAAGAAGACTAATTAAGCTATAGCTCTTAAGAAGGTATATATTACTAAAGGTAAGAATAAAGCTAGGGGTAGAGGGGTATACCTCCTCCCCTAGAGAGTAATAATAAAGTTATATATATATTATTCCTTCTTATTATTAATATATAATATACTAATATATTATATAATAAGTAGAAAGAAGAAATAGAAATAACTTATAGAGAGTAGCTCTAAGAATAAGGGTTTATAGCTTAAGAAGCTCTAGAGTTACTCTCCTAAGTAATCTAAGAGAATAGCTCCTAATAAGTTATAATCCTTTTATTATTATAACTATATATTAGAATATTACTTACCTTAATATTATTATAATTCTTAAGGAGATAAATAGAGAGGAGAGTATTAATAAGAGTAATTTAAAGCCCCCTCCTAGCTCTCCTCCCCCTAGTAGATATATAGAGGTAGAGTAAGTATTTCTATTAAATAAGTATTACTTTTAATATATTTTAAGTAAGCTCTTAAGCTTATTAAATAGAAGGTATTCGCTTAGTATAATAAATAAGTATAATTATTATTATAAGAGTAAGGTGCTTTATTAATAAATAAGTACCCTTATTACTATTATAACTTATTAATATACTAAAGCTAAGACTTTAAAAAACTTAGTAATTAAAAAGATAAGATTTTATATTTTACTTTATTTCTTTAACTATCTTCTAATATAACTTATAAAGCCTTACTTATTAGAGAGCTATAATTAAAAAGATAAGATTTTATATATACTTTATTTCTATAACTATCTTCTAATATAACTTATAAAGCCTTACTTATTAGAGAGCTATAATTAAAAAGATAAGATTTTATATATACTTTATTTCTATAACTATCTTCTAATATAACTTATAAACCCTTACTTATTAGAGAGCTATAATTAAAAAGAGAAGATTTGATATATACCTTATTTCTATAACTATCTTTTAATATAACTTATAAAGCCTTACTTATTAGAGAGCTATGCTTTATAAAGCTATTACTATCTAAAAAAAGGAGATTATAATAATAAAAAAGGGTAGTAATAATAAGGGTTTAAATAGGGCTTCTAAGGTAATAAGTAGTTCTAATATATACAGCGTTATCGCTCTATCTCCTACCCTAGTTCTATTTAAAACTCTAGTAATTAGTATAGGTATACCTATACCTTATGTACTTACTATTAATATAGCTATTATAATATATTATATAGTTAATAGTCTTATTAGTATATATTTACTAGAGGTATTACTACCCTTATATAATATTTTAATAAATTAGTATAAGTAAATCCTCCAAGGTTAAGTAGTAGAAAATTAGCGTTTTAGAGTAGCCCTTTAGGGTGGATTATATTCTTTTACTCTTATAAGAGTAAGTTTAAACTCCCTAATTAATAAGCTATAAATTAATTAAAAATTAGGCGCTACTAGCCCTCTTATACTTATTTAGAGTATCCCTTATTTATTATAACTATTCTCTATATATCTTTTAGATTAAGGAGCGAATAGAACTATTTAAACTTCTTATAGTTAAAAACCTTTATAAGATTATTAGCTAATATATTATTTATTAGTATATATATTATATTAAATAATCCTTAAGCGTATTCTTATTATAGCTATATATTTCAAAGATTAATATACTACAGCTTAGTTAAGATCTATTTCTTTTTATTTACTATAAGATAAATTATCTATTAGTTATTATAATAAATCTTCTAGATCGCATCGATGCTAAACTCTCTAGCGAGCTCCCCCGCGTTATTAGCATTAAAGGGCGTGCCTCGCGCGGGCTTAGCGTTTTTATATGCGGGGTCTAGTGCTAATATAGTTAAGGATTTGTCGTGGGTTATAGGGATAAGGAAGAGGGAGAGGTATAAGGCCCTGCTTATAGTAGAGCTTCTTATGCTTCTAGCTATAAGAACCTCTTAGGAAAGACCTCTTTAGTTAAGGAGTTACCTCTTATATAGTAGTATTTACCTTTAGCACCTTACTAGAAGGTTAACCTTTTAGGTTAAGAAGTTATCTTATATAATAGCTTTTATAATACCTTACTAGAAGGTTTAGCGAGGGCGTTTCTAGGCTATAAGAGCCTTAGTAGCCTATTTAGCTCTAATATAATTAGCCCTAGTGCGGCGCGCGTTTAACTTTATATAAGGGTTTACTTATAAGTAGTAGGAACGTATAGGGTTCTTATATTATTTTCCTTAACTAATAGAAGGTATAAGTTAAAATACCTATATAGTATTTCCTAAATTATACTTACGAACTAGGTGAATTTGTTATAGTCTTTTTGTAAAGGGGCTGCGGTGTAATTCCGAACTTAATAAATCTTCTAGATATTACTAAATTTAAGAGTAATATCTCTAAATTGCTTCTAAAGAGTAATAATCTCCTTAGCTATATATTTAAGGCTTAGAAGCTCTACTTCTATTATTAATATTATAACTATAGCCTATCAAGTAACTTTCTATTAAATTAATCCTCTAAAGAGCGAGATTATATACCCTTAAGATAACTTCTATATCTCCTTATTATTTATAAATAAAGCGTTACTTATAATTAATAATACTTACCTACCCCTCAAGTTACTAAAGCGTATTATAAGGTAATAAGTATAATATAAGTATTATATAACCTAGTTAGTAGTAATATAATAATAAAGAGCAGGGTTTACTAGGAATCTTAAGAGTAGGGAATATATAAAAGCGATATTAAGTTAAATTATAATAGTAATATAGTATATAAAGCTAATTTCTCCTAGAAACTCTTTACTTTTAATAATATTACTATTATTTTATTTTTTAAGAGTAGTAGGTTTAGAAGAGGGGTTATTAGTACTCTTAAGTTAAATAAATTAAACTTCTTTATAACCTACTTAAGGTATTAGTTATAAAAAAGGTATATCTTTTATATAACTTAGTTATAAATAACCCTAATTCTAAGATAATACTTAAGCTCGGAATTACACCGCAGCCCCTTCGCAAAAAGACTATAACAAATTCACCTAGTTTATAAATATAATTTGGGAAATACTATATAGGTATTTTAACCTATACCCTCTACTAGTTAAGGAAAATAATATAGGAACCCTATATATTCTTATTACTTATAAGTAAACCCTTATATAAAGTTAGACGCGCGCTATACTAGGGCTAATTATATTAGAGCTAAACGGGCTACTAAGGCTCTTGTAGTAACGCCCTCGCTAAACCTTCTAGTAAGGTAAAAGCTACTATATAAGATAACTCCTTAACCTAAAAGGTTAACCTTCTAGTAAGGTACTAAAAGTAAAAGCTATTATATAAGATAACTCCTTAACCTAAAAGGTCGACCTTCTAGTAAGGTAAATACTACTATATAAGAAGTAACTCCTTAACTAAAGAGGTCTTTCCTAAGAGGTTCTTACAGCTAGAAGTATAAGAAGCTCTACTATAAGTAGGGCCTTATACCTTTCCCTCTTCCTTATTCTTATCCCTTAACTATATTAATACTAAACCCTATATATAAATACGCTAAGCCTAAGCGAGATACGCCTTTTAATATAAATAATATAGAGGGGGTTATTAGAGAGTTTAGCTTTAATATAATTAATAAAACCTGCTCCTTTATTAACTACTCTGCTATATATAGAGAGCGTATTATTAGTATAACTCTTAAGAGGGCTTATTTTAATACCCTTATAAGGGACTCTATAAGGTGCGATAATATTAGAGCTAAATAAGTAAACTTAGTAATAGAAGTTTAGTAGGTTATTATATACCCTATAGAGTAGCTCTTCTTTAAGTAGGTCCTCTATATTACTAAGGTAGAGGTAGCCTAGGTAGCCTAGGCGAATATTAATAAGTATAGCTTGTGCTAACTATAATATAGAGAGAGCGTTGCTAATAACGGTATAGTAAAGATAGTAATAACTTCTAGCGGATAAAGCGGTAATAGAGGCGGTATTTAATAGTAGTATAGGTAGTATATAAGAGGAAAAGTTAATAGTTTTATAGTTTAAATAATTAAAAACCACGTTATTATTAATATAAAGTTAAAGATCGTAAGGCTATAGGTATATATAAGTGCGGCTATAGTTAGGAGAGGATTATATAACCGAAGGCTGTGTATTGTTAGGAGGCGCGGAGTTAGAAGGTCTATTGCACTTAAGCAGGTAAAATCACTATGTAGTGGCTAGAGGCCTAAGATAATACTTGACTAAGCCTTATTCCTTTAACTTATATACTTCCTTTAAGCTAGTAATTATTCTCTATACTACTTCTTTATAGTTCTTATAAAATAGGATAAGGAAGTTATTTATATAGAAGATAATAAGAACCTTATTCTTAGTTAACTAGAAGAAGTATAGGTCTTTACTTATAGATATAAAACTTAGATATTAAAGGGTTAAGGAGAACTCCTTATACTAGAGTAGTAATATATCTCTTAGCCTATAGAGTATATAGCGTAGTTTAATATACTTTCTAAGCTACTTAAAGCTACTTAGTGTAAGAGTATGGCTATAAGCCTAAACCAGGAAGGGCTAGAATGCTAAAACGTAGGTATGCGTAGTTGTATTGAACTATTGCTTAACCTTCTAAGTCTCTAGCTTGCAGAGTTTTCTGAAGGGTACGTATGTTCACTGCTAATTCGCCGACGTTTTGCCGATAGCGTGGCTCTGCACCCTATACCCGCTATTGTTCCTTACATTTAGTAACTTATAAATAATTAGGTCTTTATTTAGGTCCTAGGAGGTGTTTAGGAATATATTAATAATATTAAATTATTTAACTTTAAGGTTAATTATATAGTAATTACTATTACTACCCTAAAGGTTTAAATAGCGAGGGTTATTATATAAGTCTATTCGAGGGGTAACTTCTCTTACTAATCGCCTTAAATATAAATCCTTATTTTATACTAATTAAGGATATTATCCTTATTAAATTTATAAGTAAATACCTACTTTAAAGGGATTAGTCTCTTTTTTATTATCTCTTAATTAATAATATACTATATATCTATTTATTATAACTTATTTATCTTAATCTTAGCTACTTTCTTAAAGTAAGTTTAGAGCGCTTATAAGAGGTTTAATAGTTCCTTCTATAGGTATAGTAGCTTAATCAGGTTATTAATAATAAGATATTTATAGATTATTATAATTACACGAGCAGGCTTTATATTATAAATAGTAATATAAATATAGCTATAGAATATATAATACCCTATATTAGCTTCTAAAAAGGCCTTTTACTAGTTAGGTATAAAAATCTTAAAGAAGCTAAATAAGCGCTCCTACTTTATATAATATTATAATAAAAACTAGTAACTAGAGCAGGGATTGCTCTCTATTATTCCTAGTTATAGGTTACTGAGTAGTAGATTATATAATTATTAGCTTTAATAAGTTTAGCTATAGTCCTCCTAGTTATATACCTAGTTAGACCTCTATTTAATATTAGCTCTTTCCTCTCTATCCTAGTATAGTTATATTAGTAGATTTAAGGAAAGGTTTATTCTTATTATACTTATTTACTTTAGAAATATCTTATAAAATAGGGAGTAAGTTAACTCTAATATAATTCTTAATCTATTCCCCTTTAGAATTAACTTCCCTAATAGCTTTATATATATAATTTATTTCTAATATATATACTTTACTTATTACTCTATTTACTAGAGCTAGGCTTTTATCTAGCTCTAGTATAAGATTAGGGGATAATAGCTACTCCCCTTTCTAACCTACTTACCCCTTTAGAAGTTTGAAGATTCTTCTATTTAGAGACTTAATTATAAGAATAGGAGTTAATATAAGTAATTATTTAGTTATAAGTATTAATATAGCTTTATCCTTATTTATAATACCTAAGATCTAGAGTTTAAAATTAACTTATAATATAAGTCTTTTAATCTCTTTTACTATTTTATAGATAATATTTTCTAAGATAGCCTCTTTTACTTTATTCTTTGTATAGAAAATACGTTTATTAAATATTATATTCTATATAATAATAACTATTTATAATATAGGGATCTAGACTTTATATAAGTTATAAGTATTTAGAATATATCCTACTAGGTATTTAATATATCCCTATAGTATTACTTTAAAGTCTCTCTTATTAATTCCTCTCTCTTATTCCCTCTTAAGGGAGTATATATAGTAGCTATAGGTATATACATATCCCTAGTAAGGGTAAAGGTTATAGGTTAGGGCTACTCTATTATTAGGTTACTACTAGCAAAAGTACTAGTAGAACTACTCCTCTTTAATCTATAGTAGTAAATACTAGTCATAGCGTTTAAGTAGGCTTATATTATATAGTATTATTATAGTTAGTACTATCTTAGCTTATAGTTATTTAAGTAAGCTAGCTATAGTAAGTATTTTAATTATTTAAGTAATAACTTCCTAACCTACCTATTCCCCTCTACTCTTTAGTTCCTTTATATATAGAGAGGTTATTTTAACCTCTATTCCTTTTATATAGGTCTAATCCTTATATCCTATATATTCTATAAGTAAAATTACTAACCTCTCGATATCTTATCTAATCTTATAAATAAATAGTCCCTTCGGCATCTAGCCACTGCATAGTGATTTTACTTGCTTAAGTATAATAGATCTTCTAACTCCGCGCCTCCTAATAATATATAGCCTTCGGTTACGTGATTATAACTCTCCTAACTATAGCTATACTTATACGTGCCTATAGCCTCACGATCTTTAACTTTATATTAATAATATAGTTTTTAATTATTTAATAGACTATAAAACTATTAACTTTTCCTCTCGCGCACTACCCGCGCTACTAATACCGCCTCTATTACTACTTCGTCCGCTAGTCGTTACTATCTTCACTATGCTATCGTTAGCAACGCTCTCTCTATTATTTAGCGCAAGCCGTACTTACTAACCCCTAATAGGCCTAGGCCGCCTCTACCTTAGTAATATAGAGGACCTGCTCGAAGAAGGGCTACTCTATAGGGTATATAATAACCTACTAAACTTCTACTACTAAGTTTACTTACTTAGCTTTAATATTATTAAGCCTTATAAAGTCCCCTATAGGGATATTAAGATAAGCCCTCTTAAGGGCTATACTAATAATATACTCTCTATATATAATAGAGTAGTTAATAAAGGAGTAGTTTTATTAATTATATTAAGGCTAAACTCTCTAGTAATTCCCTCTATATTATTTATATTAAAGGGTATACCTCGCTTAGGCTTAGTATATTTATATATAAGGTCTAGTATTAATATAGTTAAGGGATAAGAATAAGGAAGAGGGAGAGGTATAAAGCCCTACTTATAGTAGAGCTTCTTATACTTCTAGCTATAAGAAACTCTTAGGAAAAACCTCTTTAGTTAAGGAGTTACCTCTTATATAGTAATATTTACTTTTAATACTTTACTAGAAGGTTAACCTTTTAGGTTAAGGAGTTATCTTATATTATAGCTTTTATAATACCTTTAGTACCTTATTAAAAGGTTAACCTTTTAGGTTAAGGAGTTATCTTATATAGTAGCTTTCGTAGCACCTTACTAGAAGGTTTAGCGAGGGCGTTTCTAGGCTATAAGAGCCTTAGTAGCCCGTTTAGCTCTAATATAATTAGCCCTAGTATAGCGCGTATCTAACTTTATATAGTAATATTAAGAGGGTTTACTTATAAGTAATAGGAATATATACGGTTCTTATATTATTTTCCTTAACTAGTAGAGGGTATAGGTTAAAATACCTATATAATATTTCCCAAATTACACTTATAAACTAGGTGAATTTATTATAGTCTTATTATAAAGGGGCTGCGGCGTAATTCCGAACTTAATAAAATAGTCCCTTCTATTAAGATACTTATTACTTAAAAGTATATAGAGCGACTATAATATTAATAATGGTCTTATTGATATATAGAAATATAAAGAGCTAACTAATATATTTATCCTTAATAATAAGGAGCTACTAGTTCTACTTAAAGCCTTTAGGGTAGTTATATAGATCTTATATAATCCTATAATAAGGGTATATTACTTTATCTTCTAATATTTATCTTGAAATTACTTATTTAATATATATAACTACGTAGTATTAGTACTACAGGCGTATTAAGCCCTTGAGTTTGGAATTACGCCGCAGCCCCTTCGCAAAAAGACTATAATAAATTTACCTAGTTTATAAGCATAATTCGGGAAATACTATATAGGTATTTTAACCTATACTAGGATAGGATAGGATAGACTTAGCTATATAACTTTCGGAAAACTCCCTTAGCATATAGACCCGTTATAGGAAGACTATAGAGTAGAGCGTAGAAGAGAGGAGTATAGCGGATAGAAAGATATTATTATTATTATTACTATTAGTACCTTAATAACCTTATACCTCGTTTTTTAGTATTTTCTTAGTAAATCCGCGCCTAATTTAGAGGATCTCTTTTAATTAGATCTGCGAATTATTCTATATATCTTTTAAGCCTACTCTTAATATTCTTACCTATTTATAAATAGAGCTATATTATTTATTATCTTTCTAGTTCCCTTTAGTTCTAGCCCTTTCTAATAATACCTAGAGGCGGATTTTTTTACTCTTTTTAATAGCCTTTATAGGCTTCTTAGAGAGTTAGGTGCTTTCGCTACGTCTATATATCCCTATTATTAATATATATATATATATATAATTAATCTACTTTAAATATAATAATAACTTAAGAAATTTATAAGTAACGAATAATAACGATATAAATAATAATAAAAAAGCAGTTTGAAGAGAGGAAGATATTTATAAACCTACCTTAGTTCTAAGGGAATAGTAATAGCTATACTTTCTTATAGAATAGAGATAGGAATAATATAGACCTTAAAATCCTCCCTTTCTCTTTTTTTTATATATTATTAGTAGGCTCTAGTGAGTATATCCCTTTCCTTACCCCCTTATATATTATTAAAACCGCTATTATTTAACTAGTAAGTTATAGCTAATATAGCTAAGATAGCTATATATAATACTAATATAGAGATTAGTAGTTTTACTAAGCTAATAAGTATAGCGAGATTAACTAGATTAGTAACTAGAGACTAATAAACCCCTTACTATTATAGCCCTAAGTACTAAGAGCGACGTGCTAACTTTAGAGAGATACTAATATAGAGAAGCTACGAATTCTTCTAAAATAAGAGCGTTATTAGGAAGACCCTTCTATATTAAGTAATAAGACTTAAAGTAGATCTATAATAACCTAGAGTAATAAGATCAAGGTCGCTAGACCTTTCCTATATTTATTTACTTATTTAGTTTATATTATTTCCTTTTTTATTTTATTTAAAGAAAGTTATAACTACCTATTTTATCTTTCTATTTAGAAGATATTATAATAATAACTTTACTTTATGGCCTCTGGCCACTGCATAGTGATTTTACCTGCTCAAGTGCAACAGACCTTCTAACTCCGCGCCTCCTAATAATACATAGCCTTCGGTCACGTGATCGTAACCTAATAACCTCCTAAGTTGCTAACTACCTTTCCTAACTATAGCTATACTTATACGTGCCCTACTAGATAGCCTCACGATCTTTAACTTTATATTAATAATAACGTAGTTTTTAATTATTTAAACTATAAAACTATTAACTTTT